>JAODPA010051912.1:0-35237 GCA_025585075.1 Nepenthes mirabilis | reverse complement strand
ACCATTGGATTTTAATATTTGGATCTTGGATTTCGGTTGAATTTGTCTTATTGGCGATTTGCATTCATTCTGAAATTTGATTGAATTTTCATCCATTGATCTCTCATCTGATTTATTGGACTCAATTTGCCAAAATATGGTACTTGCTGGTATTAGGCTCATTTTTCTGTTTTGTCTCTTCAAAGTAGAAGGTTCGGATGTTGTACAGGAGTAAAGTTGTAATCGGTCAGATATTCGTCCTATTTGGTGAGTTTTAATTTATTATAGCTTATATTGATATTTGACATGATTGTATTATGAAATTGGTCGGGTATAGGCCTATGATTACATTTCGAAAATAATTTGGATATTATGTTTTGTATGATCATAAATTTTTGTTTAATTGTTATCTTTCTTACGTTGATTGTAGAGTAGGTTGTATTTATATTGTTTGGACGGTTGTTCAATGAGGTCCTATGAGGATTTTAATTTTGTTAAGTGTATATTTTGGTTTATCACACCCGAATTTTGGGATTTAGTATTATCAATTTAAAATTATTTAGAATTTTAGATTTTAGAAATTATAATTAATTATTTAAATTGACCTGCTTGGTTCGAGTTCGTGACACAAGACAACACATCCTATCTACTATATCGATTCAAAAGAGAGATGCCAAATAGAACCTGTACAAATCTAAAATCAGACTGCGGTAGCAGAACTAAATTTATAAGGTAATCCTGCGGAAGAAAAAATAGTAACCCAACATAAAATATAATATGCCATGATTGTAAATATATAAATTTCATCCACAAAATTAGTTATTTATATTCACTATTATCAAACTCCCAAAAGATTCTTCAAAAGGTTTTAGATCTTCTCAAGGCTTCTTTAGCTAAACCCTTTCTTGTCAGATAGCAACTCTAAGGTCTCATTTGAAAAGAAAAATAAAAGCGTGAGTCGAAACCCAACAAGGTACTATAAAAGCATGTGAATGAAATTTTTTATACAAAACATAATTACAATAGAAACAAATCCATGCGAATATCAAAGAACAAAAGATACATAAAAAAAATGAGAAAATCATTAATTATTATGAAAACATGTCAGAAGTCATAAACCAAATTCAAACTTTACTTATTCTTTAAATTCAACTTTATTATTTGAAGAGATCTAAACTAGTAGACTCTACTAGTTGAAGGAGTAAATAATCGATGATAGATTGTATCCACTCCACACAGTCCAACGCCGAAATCCAAATGATCTCATTTCTTAAGATTTTAAATTCAAAAGTATCTATCCTCCCAATTTAACGCTCCGAGGAGAGGCGGACCACGTATCACTTCATGGATAGAGTTATCCTCGTTCTAAGGTATGTCGAAGAACCTTACCTGACTGTACGACAGTTTTAGGTCCGATTTCTTATTAATTTACTTAATTAAAGGTATTCATATTCTTGATTCCTTAATCTTAATTCATCATGCCTCAAAGGCCAAATCAAACTCTTACAAATGATTTTACAAATGGTTCAGAATACTCTCAGAAAGTCTAACAGTGTAGTCTTTTTCAAAGCTTCAGAAAAAAATCGTCCAACAAGCTTAACAATAGATCAAATAGCCTTTTTATCACATTTCTCAAAAGTTTAGAACCAAACATCCTCAAATCTTCGAGTTAGGGTTTGCAATAAACAATCCGAACACAAAACGAATGCAAAATGTAAGTCAAACCATGAAATCGAAGCCACAATTCATAATAATCATATATATACACAAAATCTAATCAAGAAATTATGAGAAACATGCAATATTAATGACAAAGCTTAGGGGGTGAGGGTTTTGGAACATAAATATCAAGATAGAGATGTCAAAATGCGGTAAAAATGAAAAATAAAGTTGGAGACAGACTTGCCTTTATCCGGTCTACCGTTTTCCTTACTCTGATTGGATTGAAATTGGCGAAAAATTCCTTCCCCTTTTCTTTCTCCTCCTTCCTCTTTGCTGCTCTTCGTGGTCGTGCCCCTATTCTTCTCCCCTTTCCTTTTATCACAAAAACAAAATCAGGTCAGTGGAAAAAATTGCGCTTGCGCTGAAGCGCCGAGCAAGTACACGATGAGCACACATGCACTGGATGGAGCGCCTAGCGAGCGCACATGCACTGGATTCGGCCCCCTCCAGCTCACTTGAGTGAGCGGCGTACGAGCCTATTTCCGAAGTAATCTTCTTTTTGTGCTCGCTGCTGGGCTCGAGCCAGCAGTGAATCTTATTCTACTACTTGCTGCACTAAGGCAAATTTCCTACTTCTCTCAATTTTACTTACCCCAAACCTTGTCATATCAATTAATTAGTTAGACTAACTATATTTGAAATACTCGTACCTTATAGGTTTTGTGGTGGCCTCCCCCTCCCAGTTGAAATATGCAGTTCTTAGAGAACTATTGCAGTTCCTAGAGGGAGGGCTTTCTTTTATTTTTTTCTTTGTGTCTGTTCCAAGGATGGGCTTGCATGTTATAGCGGTTCCCTTTTTGTCACGTCCCACGACCTCATTTACACATAATCATACGTCATATTACGTGTAAGTCTACAAAATAAATAACCATTATACACAGGATTTATATGATTGTCATATCATAAGTGGCTCCAACACTATACGAATAAAATATAGTATCAGAGTCTCTAGAGATACTTACCAAGTACAAAACTCATTACCATAAAGTCTCACAGAATTATAAATAATGTCTACAATAATTAATTGCGGAAGCATAACAATTCATGTTCATTTCATTACATGATCAATTATATGGTTTCATACGTCCGCTATATTTTTATCAAAATACATGAATATACAAGTCTAAACCGCTTTTATCTTTACTTCTGCTCATCCAGTACTAACTCATGATTGTCATCTGAAGGATTCGAAAACTAATAAGAGAGTAAGATAAATACTCAATAAGGTATATATAATAAAGACATGTATATTTATACTTAAAAATAAAAATACATTTATCAGAGGAATAGAAATCATACAAAATATGTATGAATTTTTATCTTCTTAAACCTTTCCTTTTTTGAATCTAAATTATCATTTATCTCTTTACCATTTGTCTTTAAGGATGATGGTTAATGAGCCTTACCAACTAATGGAGCGGTCGATCGAGAAAATGATTGTGTATACTTCTATATAATTTAAGGTTAGACCCTCCTATTCAGCACCCAAAGGTGAGCGGTATACTTTTAATCTAGTATACAGGGCCATAAAACTTCTGCTGTAAAAAATTTTCCCATGGCAATAGGTAGTTCTCGAGTTTTCACTGTAATATCCTAAGGTATGCTAGAAAATATCACCTATTAAAATAATTTCTTTGTCCAATTCATAACCCAATTTTCAAAACATCGTATCATAGATTTTACCATATTCTAAATACTTTTTCCTTAATTTTTTTCATTTCAGGAGAAAATAATTGTCATTCTTAGAACTTACAAAGTTTCTATATAAAATTTTCATAATGTCAAAACATATGACCATAAAATGTGATAATTAATAACAAATTATAAGTCATGATAGAAATCAATGCATTGACTGATTTAGTAGCTTAACATTATAATTTTATAAATGTTAAAAATTTAAATTTGATATGTGATATATTCGACTGATTTGGTTGTCGATTTTGTAGCTAGTTTGGGCCAACTTAGGTTGATTTCGTCAATCCAATTATAGCACAATTACTTAAAGACTCGGCTATCGGTTCATGATTGATTTAATGGCCGGTTCAAGGTCCATACTAATCTTTACTCTTAATTTTCATCATTTGTAAACCAGTTTGATGAACCGGTTTAATGGTTCAAGGCATGTCCATTAGCTGAAAATTTCATCACATGTCGACCAGTTCATCTTGCTCGTTTAAGGCCCGATTCATGGGTTGATTCGAGATATACTTTTACCGGTTGGTACTTTATTATTTCTTGATATTTTAGGTAATTTGGATGTCGTTTCAATTGGTTTGGGAACAGAAGCTGGGCCGATTTAGTAGCCCCAATTCTAGCATCCACTGGGATGCTGTTAGTCGATTTTGGCACTATTTAGGCGCCCGGTTAGTAATCATTTAAAAGGATTTTAGGCGGCCGATTCACTTGTGGATAGGTTAGCCTCAATACATTATACTTTCGTTGGGCCGGCTGCAGGTTCAGCCGGTTTGGGTCCGGTTCGATAAATTTTCTGCAAACTACCAAATTTAACATTAGCATGAATACAAAGGGCCGGTTCTATTATTGTTGGTTTTACGGCCTATTCGAGGTCAGTTCATGACTAGTCTGAGGAGTCTTCTTATATATAAGAGACTCATTATTAAGAATTCATCTGGTTTATGGCCAATTCAAGTTGATATTCTAGCCGGTTCGGGTTAAAATTATAACCGGAGATTCTACGTCAGCATTTTCTGTTGTAGCCGAATTCTACCTCTAGTTTGGTGATTGGTTCATGACTAGTTTAGGGCCCATTTTTGTAGTGTGACATTTTAACATCACCACAGTGTATTTAAGTCAATATGGCTACCGGTTCAGCCAATTTGGGACACGATTCATAGGCTGTAATTTCTAATAACAGCAAGATTGCTGTGGTCAGTCCTGTTGCTGAAGTGAGACTCGGTTCAGTGACTAATTCGGCCTATTTTCATAAGCCGAATTTTCACAGCATCACTAATTGGCTTAGCTCATTAGTCACTGAATTTGAGCTGGTTTGGAGACTATTTGGTAGCCGGTTCAGCCAATTTATAGTAGCTAGTTCAGCTACTGATTTTTTGTTCAACATTTCAACCGAGTATACTTCATGCTAAAATAATGATATGACCAAGATCATTAGGCAATTTAAATATTAGAGCAATAAATAGCAGCAATTGAAGAAAAGATTTTGAATACACTTGCCAAATTTTAGTTGAATCCTTTTTCCCTTCTCTTACTGCCTTCGGTTCTCTCTCAGTTTCCATTCCTTTTCTTTCGGTTCTCCTTCCCTTTTTCCCTCACAGTTTCCCTCTTATTTTTTCCTCTCTTCTTCACGTGTCTCTTATACGAATTCTAGAGGCATGAAACTGATTCATCCAGTCCTGCCAGCACTACCCATACCCCCCTCCTAATCCAACGAGTGTCCTAATTTAGCTTGATGATTCATCCTTAATTTACTGGTTTGTTTCCTTAAGGTTTTGCCTAGTGGAAAGCTAGTATTGGTTGCTGTATTCTTGGTGATACAGGCTACTTATGCTTGCTGAGGTGCTGCTGTGTGGCAGCCTCGTCCTTCTCACTGAATCTTGCTAATTTTAATTCTCTAGTGCCACGTTTCATTCTCCTAATATTTCCCCTAAATTTCCCTAAGTACAGCCGTGGGTGTTGCTTTTAATGCCATGTGTGTGTGCGCTGATTTTGCTCCGATTTTGATCCTGCTGAATTATTGAATTCAACTGCCGTGTGTGTTTTCTTTCCTTGAACTTACCAAAAAAAAGAAGTGTTTTCTTTCCTTGTGCCATGTTTGTGTATATTTCCTATAGAATAATTCGAAGTGGAGCTTCCATGTGTGTGCTGATTTTTTCTATTGAATATTAGGGAAAATGTAATGCTATAGTGGGCCCTATTTCTTGCTGAAGTATTGCTGAATTTTTGAATTTTCAGCTACCATGTGTTTGGAACAATAATGCTTCCATGTGGTAGCTTCCACATACTAAGTTGTTGCTGATTTTTAAGCTTCTAAGTGTGTGCCGTGTCACTAATTCCAACAGCTGCAATTGTTGAAGCTGTCGTGGGCCTTCATTGCTGAACCATTGCTAAGTTAGTGTATATATATGTTGTTACCTAGTGCCTGGCTAATATATATAATTGCCCGCGTAGTATTTAACCTATCGAATTTTAATTTGGTTGTTTATCGGTTGAGAATTTGGTATCCGAGCTAGCTTTTTGTTATCCCTAAATCAATTCGGTTGATAACCGATTCAAATTTCAATGACTGGGATATCCTTTTATTAATCATAATTAAATCAGTTGTTGATCGGGTCTATCGTATAATTTTTCGTATTACTATTATATTTCAGGATAAACCTCTGCTTTCGGATTTATAATATAATCAGTATAATGAATCTTGATTCTTACTGAAATTCTTAGATCTGTGAAAATTCTCAAGTTCACATATTTTAACTTCAACTGTTCATAATTTTTAGGATCTAAGACTCTTCAATCTAAATTTTTCTATATCCTTTGAATTTAATTTTACTTTTGTTTAATTAATTATAATTTTTTTGATCAGGAGATCTTGAGTCGTACACTTTTTTTATTGGCCCTCATGGAGGTGATCGAGATATATATTGCTGGTGTGGGTGGACATCTTTTTTCTCTTGTCGAGTCATCGCTCCATGATTTCTTTATCTCCTTCCAAGTTATATTTTCATTATTGTAAATTTGTATATTGTGAAATGAATTAATGAATAGAACTACCCGATTGTTGTTATTTTTTTTACATGGCTCAAATATTCTTGTGTGCTTTGAATGGTTAAAGTGCTTGAATACTATATTTTATTATTTAAAATTTGACAATCTGACAACTTAAACCACTGACAACTCAATCTTCTGACAATCCGACGTGTAATAATTTACTTTGAATGATTGGTTTGCACATCCATAAATTAATTAAATCGGTCTCAATTAATGTCAAGGTCACTCATCGCAAGTTTGTCACCTTGAGAAATGATACTTCAAGGTATCATAACCTATGCAACACTATAGATGCATCAATTTTTGCATCAGAGTTGTCAGCTATTTACTTGTTATGTTATGAGGCGTTGTGTCAAGCCATCATTTTTGTCACAACAAAACAGACTTGCCTAGCACATTCTAGTGCGAGTATGTGTCTCAGCCATAATGGAAATGCACCTCTCTAGTGCCCTTAGATGATACCTTTTTTTGGATCAAAATTTTGGCTATTTAAACTCTGGCGCTCTTTCATTTCTACACTTTTTTTTCTACTTTTTGTATCACTGAACCCTAGTGTACTATTTCTTTCTTGCCTTCATGGCTTTTCAAGCCACTTTTCAACGTATCGCTGTGATTCGATCCATCCAAACTTGTGATAATGTGGACAATACTTATGAGAAGTATAATATTTATTATCCACATTTTGTATCAGGTGCCTTTGTCTAATGATAGAGGGTGTGCTCCTTGGCTTGGTTTCGTCACCATCTTTGAGGCCCTCGTGAAGGAAGGCCTTCGCTTTCCTTGTTATGAGATTTCGGAGGCTTTTCAGATTCCTATTGCGCACCTTCATCCCACTCCTATCAGATATTTGATTTCTTTGTGTGTTTTTCTTCGCTAGCGGAAGCTTCTCCTGGACCTCGGACTGTCAAAGTGGTTTTTTGGTTCAATCAGGAAGGAGATTGGATTTCATTTACCCCCTGCAAGAAGTATAAAATAAGTGGGGGTAATTCAAATTCAAAAAAATGGCTAAAAAGATCAATATTTTTATATTACGGTCCCTTCTGATTGGACTCTCTCTAATAAATGAGGCAGGGTGAATTCTGCCTACCATGGAGATGTCTTGGAGATTGAGTTTAGCATGGCTCAGGCCTTAATGGAGCTTATCGAAGAGAATGCAATTGTGCTCTAGAGGACAAGTTCTTTTTTGACCCGGTGGGTGCTTGTTGATGTCTATTGGGAAGTGAGAATGGAAAGGGAGGATGCTGCCGTCATGCCTTTTTGTCAGCCCAAGAGAAAACTGAGAAAACTTTTCAGCCGAGACTCTCCTAAAAGTGCTACCGGTAAGGTAAATCCTCTCTCATCATCCTCGAGCAATTATGACTAGGCCATCAATAAGACCTGTGATGAGATGACCACATTGCAGATCAATTAGTCATCTCGGAGACCGATTCTACTCATTCTTCTCTGGGCTAGCCCATTTTTGAAGAGGAGACCGAATTCATCGAAGGCAGTGAGGCTTCATGTGATGTACCGATTTTTGAATATCGTATTTTGGATAATTAAGTTAATATAATCAAGATTAAACTTAATGCACATAAAAAATTGAGTCAACGGAGGAAGGCCCGCCTGGCGCCCGCGGTGGCACCGCGGCACCAGGTCCAGTGAACTTGCATCTTCCGGGCGCTTGAGCGCCCATGGTAGGCACGGGATCTAGTAGGCCCACACCTACTAGGCATGGGATCCAACAGGCCCACGCTTGTTGGGTGCCGAGCCAACGCTCGCACTCTGGCCCGGAGTATATAACCCCGTGAGGGTTTTGTTTCATCATTTTTTGATTTTCCCACGCAAGAAGAGAGAGGGAGGAGAAGAGAGAGAATGGACGAATCGAGGTCCCGGGGTTCGAATCCGGCTTCCAACCAGTTAGAAAAGTAATAGATCGGGTCAAGACAACTGCACCCATACTCTCATCTTTTATTTTCTAGCACTTTCATACCATTTTTTCAGGTATCCTCATTTTGATACCCAAATAATTTTATATTTTATATTGCTCATAATCTAAATATGAAAATATATTGATTTCACATCCGACTTGGGAGATTTATGTGAATTATATCACCCAAAAATCCTAACCCACGCTCAAAACGATTTCATCGGTTATTTTAGGTTTTATACATGATTTGGCATTAGGTAATAGAAACATATGACTTGAGCATGCATATATGTGAATTTTATACCCAATTTCGTAGTTTTGACCGGCTTTCAGACACGAAACCCCAACCCTGCACCCCGAATGATTTTATCGATTAAATTAAAATTTATATATAAATTGGCTTTAGAATATTATTATTTGTACCAGGAACATATTTATTTATCAATTGGGTGTTTAAATTGGTAGTTTTGTATGATTTTATACTCACTAGAATCCTAACCCATGCCCCCTTCAGGTTTCACCCGAAGTGATTGTAATTTATACGTGATATGGCTTTGAAAATTTGTAATCCTAATTTTATGTGTGTGAGTACCCCGAAATTTGGTATTTATGTCCACAAAATCATATATGATGATTTTACATTTTTTAAAAATATTGTCGAATATGAACAATGATATTTAATTACAAGTACGTTAAATGTATCATCTTGTATATGCTTCGAAAATTATGTTATATGTATATGTGAAGGGATTTGTTATTCGGAAACTCTAAAGTTATTTATGGCTCATTACGGCAAGATTTTCTTGTACGCTTCAAGCTTTATGGCAAGTTATGCATTAAATTATAAGCATGTAAAAATATGAGCTCATGAGAATTGATTATTTGTATTCATATCAAAGAATTTTGAAGATTATGTTTGGGTTAAAGTGAAAAGAAAATTATACATAAAATTAAGAACACGTGATGAATTAAGCTCACGAGGAATATGAAAATATAAATCTGAATAAGTTTTATGGAAAAAGAGAACCAAGAAGGAATATTGTGCAATTAAGCGATGAATTGATTGAACCATTCTCCGAAACGATGAACTGATTGAACTGACAAATCATTCTCTAGAATAAAGAATTAATCGACTTAGATGGAGACAGGAATTCTGTGAAGTCTCACAATTTCGTTCACATTAAGCTATGCCAGCTTGTCACGTAAGTAGGTCATCCTGATCACCGAGAAATGGTAGACTTTGTTAGTCGGTCAATTATAACCCAGACGGCATTGTGATTCCTGGGGGTCCTTGGCAAACCTGACACAAAGTCCATAACAATATCCTCCCATTTTCAGCTTGGGATCGGCATTGGTTGCAACAATCTGGATGGTTTCTTCCTTTCAGCCTTCAGTTGCTGGCATACGAGGCATTTCTCCATATAGGCCATAATGTCTCTCTTCATGTTCCTCCACCAGAACGTTTTTTTTAAATCTTGGTACATTTTGTTTGTTCCAGGGTGGATGGTATACTTAGACCGATGGGCTTCTTTTAAAATTTTTTCTTTCAACTCCTTATCATTAGGTACGCACAATCGATCTCTAAACCTCAATGCTCCGTCCGCTCGGACGTTGTATTCAGCTCGGAATTCTTTACTCAAGTCGCTTGCAATTTCTACAAGGAATGGATCGTTGACTTGCATCTCCTTAACTTCACTAACGATCTCCGGTTGAATTTGAAGATAGGACAGGAGCATCGTTCTCAAGCAAAGTGGGAACGAAAAATTTGTACTTAAGAGTAGGATTTCCTAAAGAATTAAGAAACTAATAAATTTGATCGATGATTATTCAGTAGATAATATATTTTGACATGCTATTGATATTATAGTGAAAACTTAAGGATAATCTTGATCGTGTTTTATAGCGGGTGATATCCTTGGCATGCCTTGTTATACCGTAGTGGAAGACCGTTGTCTGTTTTGGTATTGCTTGCGACTATCAGCCCCGTCTACAGGGTATATATGTAGACAGCACGCCTCTGAATTTTAAATAGGAGGAGATGGCTTTTTAATTGTGTAGAAGTATACACAATCAAAGTTACGACCAACCAATCCTTTAGTCAGTAAGGTCTACTAGCTCCGGACCTCAACAAAATAAGTTTTCAGCATGATTTGATGACTAAGAAAAGATAAAGAAAATAAACTAAGAAATTTAAAACGAATCTTGAAAGTATTCTTTTCTGAATCATGATTTATAGTCCCATATACATATCTATTCCCTCATATATGCACTATTATGTTTCGAATATGAAATTTTATATGTCCTTTGATATATATATGTGCCTTGCAAAGCTTTTGACTCACCCTTATTATTTTCCTCCCTCCAGATGAGTATGAGTTGCACCCGATGCGATAGGGTAGAGGATCTGAATGAGCTAGACTTGAAGATGTGGAAAATGACTTTATGGATTTAGTTTGCAGACTTATATCTTCTAATGGAATTATTGTATATTTCTAATAGATTTTATACATAGATGTATACATACGATGATGATGAAGGGGAGGATATAGTCGTAGTGTAGTTTTCTTTATATTGATAAATGTATATGCTTCCTCAGATTCTTTTGGTTAGTTTGAATACCTAGTGGTATCTATTCTGAACCAATATCGTACGGGAGTTATGACGTTGGTATCACATGTTGGGGGTGGCTTTTTAGGTCTTGTGTTGGTGAATGTGTAAATTATATATATTGTACAGGATATTTTATAGATTTTTATATTGGATCGATGCCTGTATTATAGTCAAAACTATGCCGAATTTTCAGTTAGAAATACGGTACGTCACAAATGATATCAAAGAAGAGATGCCTTAAATTTGATCGGAATATTATGCGGAAGCTTAGGATAAAATAAGGAAGATTGAATAAGTAGATAAAGGCGTAAGATGATTAAATTAAATCGAATAGTTCTAGTTATCCTAATTTTAATGATTTAGGATAGAACTAAGTTAGAATTAGAAGACAGGTTTGATTTTCTAGTTACGGTGACCCAGTGTCCGGGAGGATAAAGATATAGCGTGGTATATATTTGTGGATGATTCATGGATAAATATCTTCCCAAATAGATTTTGGGAGCATGTTTTAAGTCATAGACAGTTCGGTCATAGGATTGAGAAGTGTCTGTATCTCCGGGTCGGACAGTGAAGAAGTCCAATGCTTTGGGTTAGGTTTTGCGATGATGGCATAAGGTGTTGGGGGTCGTTAATCGTGATGGGAGGTGAGATTCTTAAATTTTGATATTGTAGCACATGTTTCATTTGGGATCCTGAATATATATAATTTTTATTTATGATTCCTAAATTTATTTGTTCATTTAAGGATCTAGGCTTGATACTAGCAGTATCGAGATTTACGACATTTTCTTGGATCCGTAGATATGATTGGCTGGGCTGAATTAATTGTTTTGAGGTACTGAGCTCTGACCTAATTTGGTGCTAAGTTGGTTAGCGAGCCGCCATACTAATGTGAATTGGATTGGTAAGGATAATACATCCTATAATTGGATTGTGGGATTTTGAGTAGGAGTCCAAATTGATTGAAATATCAGGAAATTAGTATCGTCTTGCCTGCAAATCGTTTAATGAGGATTTATGCCCAGTCAATTTAGTATACGAGACCATATCTGGACGTCATTTTGTGGCCACTAAGGAGTTTAGATCATGTGAATATTTGAGAATATTCTTAGAAGGAAGATTAGGTAATTGATTTTTTGATTAATAATTCAAGATTGTGTTGAAATCGACACCAATTGTTGAGGATTCCATATAGAGTCGAGGAAGCATCAGTTTCATGCCGCTGTGGGATGCTTTAGAACCTTTGAGGTAGGTAAGACGAACCGATGATGTTATTTGTATATTTTTAAAAATTAGGTTGCCCAGGAGATTAATAATTTGATAAGCGGGCACTGTGAACGAATAAATGAATCGTTTGATCCTTTGCAAGAGTTTGGTGTCTTCTAAGGTCGATTTGTATCCAGAGTATCGTTAATTGTGGATTATTGAGAATTGTGTTGTGGCAGCATTTGGGATAAGGATGAGGCTGTTACAAATTCCAATAACACTGTTTAGGTTTGAAGGTTTGGCAGTATTTCAGTGGATTCAATAGAATGAATCTTTCGGCCACAATTTGGTCAATTTTTTGAAGGCCTTATCGAGGGATTTATAGGATCTTAAGAATGTAAGAACTCTATTTGAGGATGATATCATGGATTCGGAAAGCCATTAGCCGTATGCTCAATTGAGAAAGAAGGTGAGTTGATTAAGGAAAATATTATGTCGGACGTATGATTTCTCCGATAGCGTGAATGTTGTTCCGTAGGGATTTGACCGATGGCTTGTTTGGGAAGGATTGATTGATATCTTGAAAGCATGTGTTTCTCTTGAGTCTGTGTGAATTTGGAATGATATCCGTATAGTGTTCCTCGAGATTTTGTAATGTCCGTGGAGCATTTGGTTTGGAAGCATTCAGTATCTATTGGGATGAAATACATGAATATAGTTTCCGATAAATGAATGGTAAATTATCAATTATGTGGTTTGGATTGATCCTTGATGGATCCAATAAATTATAATAAAATGTAATGCTTCTGAGGAAGATCTGAGATTATGATTTTCCTACATCTTATGTGGGTGGATGCCCTTGGATTAAATAGGGGTAAGATCTATGATCAGAGTTACTCCACCTATGGTTGGAGTTAGCAAGTGGGAGTCCTTAGGAATCGTGAAAGATGAGCAGCAAGCAAGTTGGCTTGTTGGTGTGCTAATGCGATGATAAGTTGCTAAATATTCAAGTTTAAGGTTTTAATAGTAACTCGAGGCTTTACCAAATTTTGGGGTAATTGCTTCGATTATAATTTCTATATTGGTTGTAATTTGAGGATTATAGGTTTTTCCTTAGGCATATCGATATCTTTGAGACCTTCTTAGGCCTATAATAGCTATGTAACCTAAGTATATGATACAAATCAATATGCAGGAATTATGGTTGATCTTAATGTACAAGTAAATAGTCAATCAGGGTGGCACAACGGTAACATATGGGCCCATGACCCAAGGATTTCAAAATAAGATTGAGGTTTCATGTGATCGATTATTTTCAAAGCTTAGGATGAATTGAAGTAGGAGTTTATTAGTTCGTTCAAAGTTTTGAATTAAGTCAGAGGAATAGCCATTATAATTTGGGTTGCCTTCAAAATTTGTGGATTGTCAGGAAGTCTTCCTTGCATCGAAAGCTGAAGAAATCAGTGTGTGATCAAACTAAGTCATTGTTGAAAATTGAAAATTTGTCTTATGAAATGACTCTAACTTAGATTCAGATTGGAAGCATGAGTTGTTGAGAATTAGGATGATTTATTTGGTTAAGTCATTCTAGGATAAATCATTTAATTAGGGATGCGACATAGGAACATAAAGAAGGAATTCTGAAAAGATTCTTTCTAATTGTTGACTTTTAAGATTCATTAAATTTTAAGGACGAAATTTCTATAAGTGGAGGAGATTGGATGTACCGGTTTTCAAACATCATATTGTGGGTAATTAAATTAATATAATCAAGATTAGACTTAATGCATATAAAAAAATTAAGTTTTGGGACCGTAGGTCGAGTCGGTGGAGAAAGGCCCGCCCGTGGTAGGCACGAGATCCGGCAGGCCCACACCTGCTGGGCGTCGAGCTGGCATTCTAACACTAGCCTGGAGTATATAAACACATGAGGTTTTTGTTTCATTATTTTTTGGCTTTCCCACGCAAGAAGAGCGAGGGAGGGAAAAGAAAGAGAATGAAGGAATCGAGGTCTCGAGGCTCGAATTCGACTTGGAGCTAATTAGAAAAGTGATAAATCGGGTCAAGGCAAGTACACCTATACCATTTTCTTTCATTTTCTTGCACTTTTATTCCATTTTTTGGGTTTCCTCGTTCCGATACTCGAATAAATTTATATTTTGTATTGCACATGACCTAAATATGAGAATATATCGATTTCATATCCAATTTGTAAGATTTGTACGGATTATCGCATCCGAAAATCCTAACTCACGTCTAGACCGATTTTATCAATTATTTTGAATTTTATGCATGATTTTATTTTAGATAATGGAAACATATGACTTGAGCATACACATGAATTTCATGCCTGATTTTATAATTTTGATCGGTTTTCGAACACAGAATCCTAACCCTGCACCCTAGATGATTTCACTGATTAAATTGAGATTTATACATAAATTGGCTTTAGAATATTGTTACCCGTACCATGGACATGTTAATTTATCGATTGGGTTTTGAGTTGGTAATTTTGTACAGTTGTATACTTACCGAAATCCTAACCCGCGCCCCTTTCAGGTTTCACCCGAAGTGATTGTAATTTATATAAGATATGGCTTTAAAAATTCATAATCTTAGTTTTATATACACGGGCACCCCGTATATTTGGTATTTATGTCCACGAAATCACATATGATGATTTTACATTTTTTAAAAATATTATCGGATATGAACAATGATATTTAATCGCATATATGCTGAATGTATCATCTTGTATATGTTTCAAAAATTATGTTATATGCATACGTGAAGGGATCTGTCATTCGGAAACTCTAAAGTTATTGATAGCTTGTTACGGTACGATTTTCTTATATGCTTCAACCTTTATGGAAAATTATGCATTAAATTATAAGCATATGAAAACATGAACTCATGGGAATTGATTATCCGTATTTGTATAAAAGAATTTAGAAAGTTATGTTTGGCTTAAAGTGAAAAGAAACTTTTGCATAAAATTAAGAACACGTGAAGAATTAAGTTCACGAGGAATATAAAAATATGAATATGAATAAGTTTTATAAAAAAAAAGAACCAAGAAGGGATATTCTACAATTAAGTGATGAACTGATTGAACCGTTCTCCGGAACAACGAACTGATTGAATTGACAAACCATTTTCCAGAACGAAGAATTGATCAACTTATAAACCATTTTCCAATAAAGTGGGAAAGAAGAATTTGCGTTTAAGAGTAGAATTCCCTAAAGAACTAAGGAACTAAGAAATTGAATTGAGATTCGTTCACCAGATAATATATTTTGACATGCCGCAGATATTACAGTGGAAACTCAAGGATCATCCTGACCGTATTTTATAGCGGGTGATATCCTTGGCATGCCTTATTATACTGTAGGAGAAGGTCATTTTCTGTTTTGGTACCGCTTACGGCTATCGGCACTATCTATAAGGTATATATATAGGCGGCCCACATTTTGGTCTTAAATAGGAGGAGATGGTTTTTTGATTGTGTAGAAGCCTAATCTAGGCTACGACCGACCGCTCCTTTAATCAGTAATGCTTATTGGCTCCGATCCCTCAATGAAATAAATTTTCAGTATGATTTGATGACTAAGAAAAGATAAAGGAAATGAACTAAGAAATTTGAAACGAATCATGAAAGTATTCTTTTCTCAATCATGATTTATAGTCTATATGATCTTTGTTTCCTCATATATACATTATTATATTTCGAATATGAAATTTTGCATATCCTTTGATATATATGTGTGTGTCTTATTAGATTTTTGGCTTACCCTTACTATTTTTCTCCCTCCAAATGAGTATGAGTTGCACCCGATGCTGTAGTGTAGAGGATCTGAGTCAGCTAGGCTCGAAGATGTGGAAGATGACCTTATGGATTTAGTTTTACAGTCTTGTGTGTTTTGATGGGAATATTCTGTATTTCTAATAGATTTTATACATAGATGTATGCATACAATGATGATGAGGAGGAGGATATACCTGTAGTATAGTTTTTGTTGTATTGATAAATGTATATGCTTCCGCAGTTTCTTACGGTTAGTTTGAATACCCAGTGACAACTATTTTAAACCAACGTCATATCGGAATTATAACATTGGTGCCACGTATTGAGTGTGGCTTTTTTGGTCCTGCGTTGGTGAATATGTAGATTTTGTATGTTGTACAAGATATTTTATAGGTTTTTGTATTGGGTCGATGATTGTATTACAGTCGAAACTTTACCAAATTTTCGATTAAAAATGCGGTACGTCACACTTTTTTACCCCTGCTTCAAGAATAAAGGACCCCATTGCAAGTGGATCAAATGAGCCTATAGACCCTCCATTTGTGGCTGAGTATAGGATCCCTATGTTGGTTAACTTGTCACCTGATATGCCTATTTGCATACCTCCTGCTGTTTTCATTGAGGGGTCCATTAATAATGATCCGGTGGTAGAAGAATTTGATAATAATCCAGAGGCTTTTAAAGCAAAGGAGATTCCTTATGCTAATGCTTCGGCATCTGAGCACTCGGAGGAGTTGGATGTTTTTTCTCCTTCTCTCGGGTTTGAGGTCCCTCTTCAGCAACACGCTGTGCCTCTTCTATACTATAGGTCTCTATCCCTTTCTGGATCTAGAGCTTCCCCCAGTCTATTTTTTCAAGAGAGACAGTATCTCATTGAGGTATCGCCTGTGGAACCCTCTATATTCTGATTATTCTTTTTATTGTCGTCATTTTTTATTGACCGTTTTGTTTTGCTTGGCAGTCATAGGAGTTGGTCTTTTAGATCGTGAACAAGCTGTACCAATGAGATGCTAAAATTTTTCGTCTATCTCAAACACACATTGATCCTGTTGTTCTTAGGGAGATGGAGAACTGAGTTGATGGTGCCGTTGTCGAAGCTCAATGGAGTTGAGATCGGGACACTTTCCTCGACAGAGAATTGTCCGAATGACTAACAAGACCCCAAGAGCTCTTAGGTGAAAAATCTTTGGCTTTAGATCAGATCGCCTCACTCGAGGACCACCTCCGAGAGGCTGAGCAACGTTTCACCAATCTTCAAGACAAGTGTGCTTTACTCAAAAGAGAGTTGAGGATTCATCTTCGGCCAGAATAGGTCAGACCTACTTTGGAGGATAGATTCCAGGACATGTTCATCGTTACAGGCAGATCGTGTCCTTGGTTGCTCCCAACTTTTTTCTTGGCTACCCTGATACTAGCAATTTAAGAGCTTGTTGCCGTTTAGACTTGAAAGATTTCTCAGATACAGGTGGGGATCCGTCATTGTGTTCTCTGGGGAGCTCTCAACCTCAGGATAGTCGCTTTGTTCGAGTATAGGCAGTAGGCAGTATCATTGTACCTTCCTTGTGATCACTTCTAATGTCAGTATTATAGATATTTATTCATTAATAAATTAGTTACATCATTTTGATCATTGTCACTAATGTTCATGCTCTTCTTTTTTATATGTTGAATCTTTTTGCTCAACATGCACTTTGTTTTCCAACTAAGTATGGTTGCTATTATTGTCGGGTTTGGTTTATTTCTCATCAATTAACCGAATTTGTTTGATAGTGCTCTATCCTGTGAGAGGATGTCGTGGTACTCCATTTGTTTGTTGGTACTCTTTCCTATGAGAGGATGTTGTAGCACTCTTTTTGCTTGATGGTACTCTTTCCTATTAGAGGAAGTTGTAGTACTCATATTTGGAAAGCTTCTTTTTGGCCGACTAGGTGTGGTTGCCATAGTCATCGGGTTTTGATGGAGCCTAACCCGTCGACCGCATTTGGCTAATGGTGCTCATTTCTATGAGAGGATGTTGTTGCAATTATGCATCGGGCTATAGTCTGTCGACTATCTTCTACTGATGATGCTCTTTCCTGTGAGAGGATGCCGTTAAACGTATGTTGAAAAAGCCCCTTAAGTTTTCCTTTTTACCTTAACCTCTTTAGAGGGGGTTAGACTTTTGTCTGTAAGCCCCCCAAGCCTTTATGTGATGATTTGTGTTTAACCATATTTGGGCTGCTCGATTGTCTTGACCGAGGTTTTGCAATTGAACTCATTTAGGCCACTTCATTATTTTGATCAAGGTTTTGACTGTGCTTTTAGCAAGCCGATTCACAAGTGAAAGTTTTACTAAACTTAGGGTCAGTCTTGGCCGTGTATATTTATGCAAAGACACACAAGCATTCACATGAACAATCAATATAATAAATGTATGGCAGTATTGTTAATTTTAATATGAATAAATCATCCATGCAGTCCATATGACATGTGCAGAACTTATCTTTGTTCGGTGGAGGTTTATTGATAGTAGTTTTTGAAATGGATGGCACTCCATATTCTCGAGATCAGTTGTTCATTCCGATTACATAATTTATGCGTACCATTCCAAAGAATTATTCTGACAAAAAATAGTCTATCCTAATTTGGGGACAGTTTATTTCTGACTACGATTTTACCTGTTGCCTCTATACTCCATAGAACTAGGTCCTCTACCTCGAATTGGCAATCTTTCACCTTTTTATTGTAGTATGAAATAATTTGTTGCTGGTAAGTGGCTGTCCACAGCCTAATTGTGTCTTATGTTTCTTCGAGTAAGTTAAGATACTCTTTGAGAAGTTAAGAATTGTTGTTTGGTTTGAAACTTTTGACTCGGAGACCGGGTAGTCCAATCACTACCGAAATGATCATTTTTGTCCCATAGCACAAGTTAAATAGTGTTTCTCGTGTTGGTTCCTTGGGGATCGTCCAATAGGACCATAGTACAGAGGATAGCTCGTCTATCTTGGAGCCCCTTGCATCTTCAAGCTTTGTTTTCAACCCGTGTAGTAGGATTCGGTTCATCACTTCCATTTGCTCATTCCCTTGTGGATAGGCAATTAAGGTATAAACCAGTCGGATTTTTAAACTAGTGGCGTACTTGGTGAATATCTTACCAGTGAATTGGGTTCCGTTATTGGTCATTATGACCTCTGGAATCCCGAACCTACATATGGTGCTCTATCAGATGAACTTGGTCAAATTTTGCTCAGTTATTTTTGCCAGTGGGGAGGCCTCCACCAATTTTGTAAAATAATCAATATTAACTATGACGAACTTTCTCTATCTTAATGTAATAGGCAATGAGCCTAATATGTGGAGCCCCCGCTGAACAAATGGTCAAGGTGACTACAAGGTTTAGAGATCTGTGCGTGGCCGACGAGGGATGTTGTCATGGATTTGATAATTTTCGTATTTCTTCACAAACTCTATGACATTTATCTTCATCGTAGGCCAGTGTAGTCGTATCGCATGACTTGAAACGTCAAGTTTATGCCACCTATGTGCGACTTGCAAATCCCAAAATGCACTTTGCTTAGTATGTGGTTAGCTTCGGTTGGCATCAACCACTGGATGTAAGTAATAGAGTACCCTCGTCAATACAACTTTCCATCCATGAGATTGTACCTACCTACTATCCTTTTTATGTGCTTGGTGTCATCCGGGTTTTTTGGTAGAAGGTCTTTTTCTAAGTACCTTCTGTATAGAGTCATCCAGGTATCACCATCTGATATCTAAACTATCTCTTCTTTTGGGACTTCTATGGTTGGGATAGTGAGAATTTTCTGCATTTTCCTAACGTATTGCTCAGCGTTCCCAGTTGCTATCGCTTTTGGTAACTAATCTACCATCCAATTGTATTCCATCGGGATGTGGCATATTTTCACCCTATCGAATGACCTGGTCAGGCCCTTCACTCTAGTAAGATACTTTACGAGTAATGGGCAAGGCATTTTAAAATTTTCAGTGACCTAATTGACGATCAGTTTTGAGTTATTATGGACGACTAGGCTTCGGGATGAGCATCCTTCGATATTCTGAGTCTAGCCAATAAGGTATCGTACTCAGCAACATTGTTAGTGGTCAAAAATTTGAGTACCATTCGGTATTCCAACTCTAACCTATTCAAAGTTCTCAAGACTATGCCAGCTCCATTCCCTTAGTAGGATGATGACCTGTTCACATGTAAGATTCAGGCCGGATCCTCTTCTTGGTGACAGGTATCCTCGTGCTTCTTAATGCCATCTGGAATCGGGGTCATCATTTTGACTATTAAGTCCGTGAGGGCTTAACCTTATGTGGTCAGTCACGATCAAAATTTTATGTGAAATTCACCCAATTCGACAGTTCATTTGATAAATTATTCGAACATTTTAAGTCTCTATAAGATCCCCTTTTGTGGTTGATTACTTAGGATGGTAATTTTATGAGTTTAGAAGATTGATTGTATCTTTTTGGTGGAGTGGACCAGTGTTGAAGTGATCCTTTCGACTTGTGAGTAGTGAGTCTTGATATTTGTCAGAATTTTACTGACATGGTAATCCGATCTTTGCACGTCAGACTTTTGCCTAAGCAGGATCAAGCTTAGTGTTATGTCATATATTGTTAAATAAAGGTATAATTCCTTACCTTCTTTCAGAGAAGATAAGAGAGGAGGATTGGCCACTTCAATTCTTGAAAGGCTGCTTGGTAATCCTCCATCCATTGGAATCTACTTGCCTTAGTTTCTCTTAGGGCTGTGAAGAAGGGAGAGTATTTCTCTGTAGATTTTGTAAGGAATCGAGAGAGTGATGTGAGTCTCCTAATTAATTGTTGGACATCTCTCACAATTCGAGATGGATTCATGTTCATGATAGCTTTTATTTTCTTAAAGTTTGCTTTGATTCCCCAGTGAGATATAATGAATCCAAGGAACGTTTCAGAAGTTACTCCAAACACACTTCGCTAGATTTAATTTTATTTGGTGCACTGGAAGTATTTCGAATGTTTCACCTAGGTTGCGAATATGGTTGTCGGTTACTTTACTTTTAACATGTATGTCATCCACATATACCTCCATATTCCATCCGATTTGTGTCTCGAATATTTTGTTTACTAACCTCTGGTATGTCACTCCTACATTCTTCAGACCGAAAAGTATGATTTTGTAGTAATAAGTTCCTTGGTTGGCCATGAAGGAGGTAAGCTCTTTATCATTAGGACTCATCTGGGTCTAATTATAGCTTAAATAGGTATCTATAAAGCTTAACAGCTCGTGCCCAAAGTTTCACCATTTTCCATTGCTCTTTTTAATGAGTACTACATTCGACAGCTAGTCTAAATACTATGTTTCTCTTATAAATCCTGCATCGAGAAGCTTTCTGACTTCCTCTGTCATGGCAACCAGTTTCTTGATGGAATTGATCCTCTGCTTCTATCTAACCATTTTATGCCTAGAATCAAGGCCAAACCTATGGACTATCACTTTGGTCAGAATTTCCAGCATGTCTGCAGGTGTCTATGCAAATATATCTAAGTTTTTTTGAAAAAAGTCATCAGCTATTCACGTAGTATACCTTGTAGAAAGTTTCCGATTTATACACATTTCTCAGGCTCACTCAAATCTTGCTAGATTTAGTTGGTTGACTTATAGGACTAACCAAGTTGTAGAGTTGTTTCATCTCGAAGGTTGAACTCCTCAATCGGCTGATTCCAAATTACCTGATTGACTTGATATAAATAGCATGTTTGGTAGGTGACTTGGCCACCTAGGACCTCTCTAACTCCATATGCTGTCGTGAATTTCATCTTCAAGTGTAGGATTGACATACTGCTCAAAATGTAACTAAGTAGGGTCGTTCGGAATAGTGTTGTAGACCGAAGGTAGGTCGACCACAAGGACCGTGAGCTAAATAGTTCAAGTGTGAGACGCTGTCTTTGAGTATGTTCCGAATGTAACTTCCAGCTTAATAGTCCCCTTGACAAGTATAAGTTCATTATCTTATCCGTATAAAGGTCCCTCAGATGGTCTCATTTGGTCTTTTTTTAATTCGAGCTTGAAGTAGGTATCAAGATAAAGTAAATTTTTTAAATTTTTATTATCAATAAGGACTCATTTCATTTCAATTAGTAGTTAAGGGTACTATTTGAAATGAGTACAGATATAATAAGATGGTTGGAATGAGAAGTTATTATATGAGTATTATCATCGTTACTAAAACTAATGACACCATTCCTTATCCCTATTCTCTACTTCTTGTTGCTGGAAGTCTTTTCTAGGTGGTCCAAAACTTTATTACTTTGTGGTCTGGTTGAAACCATGTTCACCATTTCGGCCGCAACCGATTGCATGGCAAATCTTGTTACCCCAACTTGTCATTATTTGTACTCTCGGAAGCTTATCTCGGGTCTCTCAAGAATTTATTGATATACAATTTCTAGATTAGGGTCACAATATCTTTCTACAAAGTCTGACAATCCTCAGTATTATAATCCAGAGATCGAAGGTAGAAATATTACCTGGACTGATCCCCTCCTTCAACATTCTTGAGGGTCTTTGGCCACTTTAGTAACTTCTCATTTTGAATCTACATTAAGATGTTCGTCTAAGTGTTATTCAAAGGAGTTAGATTCAAGGGCCTGCACTCCTTTTGGACACTTGGTTCTATCCTCAGGTACCTTTTGGGATCTCAAAAGGTGGAGTTGTCTTCGTTCTTCTTCTTCTTGCTTGTCGATCCCAGTTAATAGTTTGCATGTTCAAGCCTTTTCGGTGGTGATGTATGTCCGAGTGATAGTCTCTGCCTTAAGAAAAGTCTTGGACACTTGCTAAACTAAGTATTTAAAGAATTCACCCAACTACACAATCACCATGAAAAAGTTCAGCTTCACGTCGTCAGTTAGCTTCGATATCTTGTAGGCCTTTGTGTTGAATCAGGTCAAGAAGTGCTTCAAACTCTTATTCGACCCTTGTCAGATGCGGATAAGGTGTCATGGCTACTTTTCTTCTCTTCGGTTGGATGCAAACTGTCAAAGAAAGTTGTTGGCCAATTCCTAGAATGTTCAGATCAAATTTAGTTGTAGTTGATAAAACCAAATTTAGGCATCTTCCTTAAGGGTCAGTAAAAAATAGAGATACAAAACCAAATCGTCTGGGCTCTAGAATCCCAACAAGGTACGGAAGTGATTCGGATGAACCATGGGATCAGAATGTCCATCATAGGGCTCCAGCGTTAGCATTTTGAACTTGTAAGTGAGTTGTTGTATTTGAATCTCCCTTGTGAACGGTAACCTGCCAAGGTCGGCTGAGTGTCTATCCATACTTCTTCAGAATAGCCACTGCTTGATCTTTCTAATTCTCTCCTCCACCTAGGAGGTGGATGCAATCCTCTTAGCGTTGAGGAAGGTCCTTAATTTTGAGTGGTTTGGGGAGACGTGTTGGACTTACTGGTTATGGGCTCTTCTCGATAGGGTATTGCATAAGCCTACTTCTAAGGCTGAAGCCTTCTCAACATCTCAGGAATAGTACAGATTCCATCACTTTGAGCTTTCATCCCATGTTCCAAGACGTAGTTGTCCTTCCAGTTGAGTCTGGGCCCTATCGCTTATGGCCTCTCAAGCCTCGAGATCATCAAGCCATAAAATCACCTCTTTGGTCCGCTACTTTTTCTTTTGGTTCCTCCTCCTAGATGTATAAGTCTAGGTGTTGGAGGATAAAACCCCCAATGGGTGTCCTTCAAATCTATTGCAAATTGTTTGGAGGACCCTAGACATTGTGTCCACTTGGGCTGTCAGGTCTCCACCTACACAAGCAAATTATTGATAAAACTCCAAAATAGCATTCTGTAAATTTATGTTTGTGGCTAGAAATGGCATCCTCCTGGGCATCAACATTTCTATGACTCCCACTGTATCCTCCTAGGTGTCCGTACATTTATGTTTGCGCATTGTGTCCACCTAGGCCACCAAAATTTCTATGACTATCCTTTGTCATGTTGTCGCCACGTGAAATGACATCCTTGGATGGTATGCTTGTCCGGGCCCTAGTATTTGCCATGTCCTCTATTCACGGTTAGGTGGCTTGATTATTGTCTTTTTCATAGACGATGCCAATGATATATCTTTGGGACTTGAATTATTATATGAATTAGAGAGTCACCTTATCACTCTTTGGCGTCCAAATAAGGATACTGTACACTATAATAAGACAAATAAGAAGTAATAGGTATATGGGACTTGCTCCTAGATATATCCTCCGATACTCAAATTAAAAATCTTTTTACTCGAAAGAGAGATGTAAGAAAATAATTGTGAGAATGTAGAGAGGATTGGGAAGAGTGTATTTATATGGAGGGCAGTGCTCCTTTTTATACATTCGACTAGTGGAGTAGCTTTAGTGATTGTACACTCGACTGGTGGAGTATCTTTAGTTGTTTTGCACTCGTCCGATGGAGTGTCTGACTTTTGTAACCATTTTTCAAGCATTGTAGTTCCTCTTTCCTCTCTCTCTTTGATCAACCTTCTCCTTTTTCTTTAGATGAGAGGTTTTATTTATAATGAGAGGCGTCATTTGGTTGGTGAGCCCCTGAATCAAGGTATGGGTATAGTGCCTATTCGGTAGTGAGGGGTGTTACTTATATGTGTAGCAGCCACCTCAATTTAATGAAAGGACCGCCTGACTTCCAATTATTAAATCAGCATAGCCACCATTTGAGGCAACTCATTAAGTAAACCATTATGATCATTTAATATCCGATTGTTTAAGTCGCATCCCCTGGTTTAAGCATTGCGCCTTTCACCTGATGGGCTCGGTAGCATCTTCTATTTAGCCGTCATCATTTATGCCTCTTATTCATCTATTCTTTAGGCTGGACCATGCTGGGCTAAACCCATCAATATAAGTTTCATATGTATGATATAATTAATATTTTATCTAAATTATTAAAATAAATAAGTAAATAAAATGTAAATTTATATAAAGTGTGCCAAACTTGTTCTAAAACTATTGTATTCCCAATGTCATTCTTGTTACATATTGATGCGTATTGGAGATCAGGATTGTGATTCGATTGTCATATTGAGCCTTTGTATTCTCTAATTTGGATCTTGTACTCCATAACGATTAATTAGAGATAGGACGATATGAAACTCGCTCCCAATATATCTTTCGACATTAAGTTAGAAATATTTCAAAAGGACTAAGAGATGTGAAGGAAATAAGGATATGTTTGATAATGAGAGACTAATCAACTCTGAAAGATTGGGCTCCATATTATTCTAAAGACACAAGTATTTTTAGTCAAGAGCATTTTTTTCCTCCTCCACTAAAGGGAGCTTGTATATTTATAGGCTTAATACCAATAAGCCTATCTTTACATAATCAAAAATGATGTTTAATTAAAGTGTTATATTAGTTGAGACCTAACAATTACTTAAATTTTGTTATTGCTCAACATTTAATAATTATCATTTATTGGCTATTATTACCTGTTTAATGTGGCAAATTATCCCTCGATTTATATAACCGTTCGTCATGATTTAATACTAAATTTATTTTGCTATTAAGCCATTAATCGCCTCGAGCTTTTGTGCTTACAATTGTTCAGCCATTCAATCAATTGGTATGTCACTCATTTGGTCAGATTCTCTACTCTTTTTTGTTTCGGGTCGAGCAACTCAGTTATTTGACAGTCCTTTATGAGCTCATAAAGTGTGGGACCCATAATTAAATAGGTCAAGTTAACCTTATTTAGTTTGTGCCCAACACTAGCTTATATACTCGAATGTTGAATTCAAATTTCGAGTATGTTAAATTAAAAGTTGGATAGTGTATCTATCTAGCCAGTTGTGCACGCCTTCTCGAAAGATTCTCAATCAATCTTAATTGATCACTAATTGATTTCATCCATCACACTCTAATTCCCCGCCTTATTGATCAAGATACTCTGATCGTTTGACCAGCTTAGTTTGCCTCACGATGCCTCCTACTATGATTTTAAATAGAGGACTTTTCCTCGCTCAACTAGTAGCGAAGGTATACGTCCTAACACCGGATGGGGCTTCGTTTAGCCTTTTCATGAACTTCATCTCCCAATGTCTACTGGGGTTCTTGCTCACTAGATTTGAAGAGAGAGTTCTCTCGGGTATTTTCACATCTATCAGAAGGATTTATTGATGTCTATCTTAATTATCCTCTTTTATATGAAAACTTATCTTAATTTTTTTCTTTTACACAACATCTTAAACCTGGATGACTCCACTTCCAAGTTCCCTCTTTCGAGGCCCCTTTCCATTCTTCTACGGTTCATCTAGGAGGTCAGGCCTACTTAGAGGGGATCAACTAGTTCTCTGTCCTTTGTCTTCTGGTCGGTGACATCTTGTTATACTGCATAACATAAATAATTGACTAGATAGTGCGTTTTGAGAGAATGGGCTGGCATTGGCCAAACTTCATTTCATTCTCAAATTTAGATTTTAGATGCCCCCTTGTTTCTTTTGATATTTTCTTCTGGTAGACTTGCTTGGCTATTTTGTAAGAACATGTCATATATGTCAATATATCAATGAGAAGAAATTTTTATATTTTGCATTCAGGTCAAATTTCTTAATCTATTCCTTTTCTTAGACTTATACTTATCCAACTTGGGATTGTAAATTACTAAAAGTTTAAATTAATAAAACTATCTGAACGGAAAAATGTCTTCTGTTATTGGTTTTAATATTTGGACATTCTCCGAATCATTATTTGGGAAAGAATTGTTTGTTCGGCTTGTGGATAGGCTTGTCTTCTACTATTAATTTTTAACGATTTGGTTTTTTAACAATTTGACTTTTCTGACAATCCGGTCTTTGGGAAAATTGAAACCCTTTGAATATCTTCAAATCATTCTAAATGTCTTAATATGTCTTCTAACGCAAACTAATTTGATGAGAACTATTTCCTTAGCTTGGTAATAGTGACGTCATTGCCATTATTATCCTGGCAAGGGAACCAACATTTTGTGGCACCATTAGTCTCTTGGCAAGCAATTTCCAGGCTTGGGTTTTCTTTTGAAAATGTAGCATTCAGGTTTGAGGGGAAGTAGAGAGACACATTGTCTAAATCTACATCGATGCCTCAAATGCTTCGTTTCCAACTTCAATTCCCTTTTAAATTATAATGTCTCATTCCATCAGTTCAAACCTAACTGCACTTTCGTCTCCTTTTTCATCCGAGCACTAAATTTTTTATTTCTTCACTTAATCGTCTTTTGATGGCTGAGCTGCACTATTCAAAAGGAGTCGTTGACATTGCTTCTTGTTAGTCTATGGACCTTGTGCTAGCTATATACAATTGGTACAATATCCCAAATGTTATTCCTTTTGTAAAATCCTTTGCCTATTAAGAGATCTTTTTCTCAGAGAGATAATTTCATTTCAATTATGAGGTCCATCTGCAATATTGTTTTTGAATTCCTTTCACTTGGAAATTTATAGAAATAATTGAAGCTTTAGAAATTCCAATCATCCGTTTCCACCCAAACGCCATTAGGTACGTAGTAGCCTTATGTGTCTTTTTCCGTTGTTGGAAACTTAAACTAGATGCCCAGACGATCAAGATGGTTTTTAGATTTAATCAGAAAGGTGATTGAATTTCTTTAACTCCTAGAAAAAAGATTAAAATAAGTTAACGGGACCATGACTCGAAAAAGAATTAAAAGGATAAATTCTTTTTTATCAAAATTCCCCTAAAGTGGGTTCTTTCCAATAGATGGAAATACGTCAACCCTTCATTCTCTAGTCCAGTCGTTGACAATGAGAATTGTATGACCTTATTCTAGGTAGAACGTATCAAAAAAATGTTGCTAGGCTGCGCAGGATTGAGAATTTTTTAACCTAGTGTGCTCTATACGGCATTAACTGGTATGTTATTTTGGGTGGAAAGGTAGTTGTTTATGTGCCACCTCTCCCCATGAAAAGGAGAAAAGGTGGCTTCATTATTGACTCTCCACCTATTGATATTGGTTAGCTTAATACTGGAGCGACAGTTACCTTAGAACCTTACTCAAACAATGATGAAGTCTATAGGATCGTTGATGTTGCATGTGCTGAGGTGTTACGGGCCTTATTGCGGATAACATAAATGACACCAATCATTAGCCGACATTGAGAAGAAGTTCCCAAACCGTTCAACTACCAAGACGTTTCCACGATTTTGTCTAACCATGGACTGACTATACGGCATATACATAAATATACACACTCGTACACCCTCACATACATATACATATACTCGTGCACATTCATACATATACACATACAACCATATATACATACAGCTACTTATACGGTACACGTACACGTATACATGTCTGTTAGCATGTTTTGTTTTCTGTTTTCGAAGCCGCGCATTATAGTGGATGTCAAAAACTAATTAGGGATATGGAAAATATCTTTTCTCTCTTCTTCTCTCGAATCTTCCCTGGCTCCCTCTTCTGCCTCTCTTCCCTTCTCCCAGTTCCCTCTGCTTACTCTAGATCCCCTTTCGCCTGAACTCCCCTTCCTTTGTTCGTGTTATGTTTGTGCTCTTTTGGTGCAGAACAGCAGATCCTCAGTTGCAGAGAGGGGTGACCGCAACAACTTGGTGCTCTCATTGAGACAAATGGCGGAAGGCATGACAACCAGGTATCGGTCCTTGGAGGAGTCCATCGCCGGCCTCACACAAGGACTAGCAAGAGTAGTCAGCACGGTTCAGCAACACTCCGACCGTTTCGACAACATCGAGAGCGTCACCAATCAATTTCAGCAATCCTTCACCGATGTTGAGCAATCTGTTACCGAAATACGCCAAAACCCTCGCTCGATTGGAATGACATACCTTATTAGCTTCAAACGCGCCATTATTACCTACCCCGACCTCCTTCACAACCCCGACCCCTGTAATCTCTCAAAACTCGAACCAAACCCTACCCATGGTACTCGCAACGCCACCGGAAACACAAATCTCTTCCCAGATTTGTTTTCCCAAGATGGAGATTCCTTTTTTTACTGGCGATAATGCCATCGGGTGGTTGTTTCAGAATGAGAGGTTTTTCTTGTACCACGGCACCCCTCCAGAGCAAAAACTAATGATTACCGCCTTCTACATGACGGGAGCGGCCCTTCAGTGGTACCATTGGATGCACACGACGCGCTAGTTGCTTTCTTGGGAGATCTTTGCCAGAGATCTGGAACTCCGCTTCGGACCATCGTCTTACATGAACCACGAAGCCACTTTGTACAAGCTCCGGCAGATCTCCACGGTGACTGCATATATGGCCGAGTTTGAATCGCTGTCTACACAAACGCCAGGTTTGTCCACTTCTAATCTGTTAAATTGCTTCATCTCGGGGCTCCGGGACGATATTCGACGGGTGCTCTTTTTGTTGAAGCCAGCCACTCTGCCAGACACCATTGGTATAGCAAAGCTGGTAGAGGAAAAACTCCATGCTACCCGAACAACCATTAATCGGCCTGTTTTTTCCAAACCTACTGGTAACCCGGTATCCACCGTGGCCAAACCCTCTCCAACTCCTCTGCCTATAAGAAAACTAACCCCGGCTGAAATGGCTTCTCGCCGTAGCTGTGGGTTATGCTTCAACTACGATGAGAAATTCACTCCAGGACACCGTTGTAAACCCCCGCAATTTTTATGCATGGTTGTTGAAGAGGAAGGGGGTACTCTGTATGGTGCTTCCAGTGTGGAAGTGGGCTCTGACGCACCCGAGGCTTGGGCAGAACAAACATAGGAATCCAAACCTCTACCACCACAACC
Organism: Nepenthes mirabilis; assembly: GCA_025585075.1. NCBI lineage: Eukaryota > Viridiplantae > Streptophyta > Magnoliopsida > Caryophyllales > Nepenthaceae > Nepenthes > Nepenthes mirabilis. The sequence continues at coordinate 5,477 of JAODPA010051912.1, read as the reverse complement.
TGATCCTCCACCGACCATTTCTCTCCATGCCCTGGAGGGTATCTCCACAGCTACCACCTTATGGTTGCAAGGGCACATCTAGGGCCACACGGTGGTGATTCTAGTTGATAGCGGATCCACCCACAATTTCCTACAGACCCGTGTGGCTAAATATCTGAGACTACCCATCGAACCCTCCCACCATCTCAATGTCACAGTGGGCAATGGGGAGTCCCTAAGCTGTGAAGGGCTCTGCACCAAGGTCCCGATTGCTCTGGGCAAGGCTACTTTTGGTGTGGATCTGTATCTATTACCAATTTATGGGGCTGATGTTGTGTTCGGTGTCCAATGGTTGGCCTCAATTGGACTCGTGCTCTTCGATTATCAAGCACTGTGGATGTGATTTGATTATGGGGGCAAACAACTCACTCTATATGACATGCCATCAGCTTTGATGGCCACTATAACCCTCGGGCAAGTGAGGAGGGGAGACCTCACTCAATCCATAGTATCCTACTTCCATCTCTCTATCCTAAAGGTACCAGACCCTTCACTGGAGACAAACTGGGCTCTCCTGCTTTTTCCCTCCACTTACCCCCAAATGTTCCCCAAATAATTGCTACAAATCTCCACCACCTCCTATAAATGTATGCTGATGCTTTTACTATTCCCAGAGGGCTGCCTCCCACACGTTCCATAGATCATCAGATACCGTTGAAACCCCATACCCTACCCGTTAATGTTAGACCCTACCGATATCCTCATTTCCAAAAAAATTGAGATGGAGATCCTCATCAAAGCCATGCTCGACGAGGGTATCATTCGGCCTAACACTAGTCCTTTTTCTTCTCCAGTTTTACTGGTTAAGAAAAAGGATGGCAGCTGGAGATTTTGTGTTGATTACCAGGCCCTCAACGCAGTCATGATCAAAGATTGGTTCCCCATACCCACTGTGGAGGAGTTATTTGATGAATTACATGGGGCTAGAGTGTTTTCCAAGCTGGACTTACGGGCCGGATACCACCAGCTGAGGATGCACACTGATGATATTCATAAAACGGCATTCCAGACACATGACGGCCATTATGAATTTTTGGTTATGCCTTTCGGCCTTTCCAACGCCCGTCTACATTTCAAGCCGAGATGAATTCTCTCTTTCGGCCGGTCCTTCGCAAATATGTCTTGGTCTTCTTTAATGACATACTTATCTACAACTCCTCTTGGGAGCTATACTGCCAGCACTTGGCCAGCGCACTACAGATCTTAAAGGATCATTCCTTCTATGCCAAGCTCTCTAAATGTGAGTTTGGGCGTACCTCCATTACGTATCTCGGCCACATTGTGTCAGTGAGTGGTATGGCTGTCGATCCAGCGAATATTGAAGCTGTCCAAAACTAGCCAGCCCCTACCAACATCAAACAGCTACGTGGGTCCTCGGCTTGGCCGGGTATTACCGGTAATTTGTAGCCCGTTATGCTCTGATTTCTGCTCCACTTACCCAGCTGTTACGAAAAGGGGCTTTTATATGGAATCCTGAAGCTGCTGCATCTTTCCAGTTCCTTAAGACTGCCCTCATCTCCACTCCAGTGCTGGCATTGCCGGATTTTTCTCAACCCTTCGTGGTACAAACTGATGCTTCAGAAGATGGTATTGGCGCCACTCTAACACAAGCTGGCCACATCATAGCATTCTTCAGTCGTCAGCTCTGTCCCCGTATGCAAGCTGCATCCACTTACATCCGGGAACTCTATGCCATCACCGAAGCTGTCAAAAAATGGCGGCAGTACCTCTTAGGCGCCAAGTTCACCATTGTTACAGATCACCAGCTTCTAAAGGCGCTGCTAAACCAAACTATCCACACTCCGGAACAGCAAAAGTGGCTCACCAAATTACTAGGCTACGATTTTGACATCGTGTACTGCCCAGGCAAGGAGAACGGCCCTGCCGATGCCCTGTCTAGACTCCCTCCAGTTTCTTGTCATTCAATGTATGCGGTTTCCAAACCTGTCCTGGCTATACTTGTGGCCCTCCGCAGCTTCTACCGCAAGCATGCACCTTCGTCAGACCTCATAGCTTCCATTCAAGGTCAACCGGGGAATTTTGAACATCATACCGTTAGGGATGGTTTGATTTTCTACAAAAATAGAGTCATGGTACCCCCTGGATCTGCATTGACAGACTTAATTCTTCATGAATACCATAACTCACCAATCAGCGGCCACTCAGGAGTCCAGCGTACTCTCATTCGCATCTCCACCAATTTCTATTGGCCTCACCTGCATCGGGATGTTAGGGATTATATCTCCCGCTGCACTGTGTGCCAACAGATAAAACCACTCCATTGTGCGCCCCAAGGCACCCTGCAACCTCTGCCCATCCCCGAAAAAATATGGGAATCCATCTCAATGGATTTCATTACCCATTTGCCCAATTCGGGTGGTAAAACCGTTATCTTCGTCGTGGTCGATCGCCTATCCAAATATGCCCACTTCTCAACTCTCAACTCTCACTTTAGTGCTGAGGAATTAGCAACAGTCTTCATTAAGGAAATCTGCCGGCTACATGGGTTCCCAACTGATATCGTGTCTGACCAAGATCTCCTTTTTATGAGTAAATTCTAGCGTGAATTATTCAAATTGCAAGGAACCACTTTGTCCCATAGCAGTTCATATTACCCGCAAACTGATGGGCAAACTGAAGTGGTCAATCGATGTTTGGAAGATTATTTACGTTGTTTTGCAACTGAAAATCCTTCCTCCTGGGCGACATTTCTACCCTGGGCAGAATGGAGCTATAACACTGCGTGACACTCCTCCACTAAAATGAGTCCGTTCGAGACTATTTATGGTTGCACTCCCCCTGGCCTGTCAGACTATGCCCAGGGCACCTCCTAGATTGCTGAAGTTGATGAGCTGCTGTCTCAACATGACAGAACACTAGCCCAGCTCAAGCATAACCTGCAGCGTGCATAGCAGCGCATGAAGATGAAGGTGGATAGACACCGAACCGATAAAGAGTTCCAAGTGGGGGATTGGGTTTTTGTTAAACTCCAACCCTACCGTCAAACTTTGGTGGCACATCGGCGCTCGAATAAGCTGGCCCAACGCTATTATGGGCCCTTCCACATCACAGCCCGCATTGGCCAGGTAGCATATCGTCTGCAACTGCCCGAGTCTTCACGCATTCACAACGTTTTCCATGTATCGCTGTTGAAGAAATGTTATGACCACACACAGCAGCCACCCGCTATGCTCCCTCTTGAAGCACTGGGGTCCCAACCCATCTTGTTTCCTGTCCAGATTCTCGGGTTTCGTAAGGTGTTATAGCATGGTGTATCTATCCTTCAGTTTTTAGTGCAATGACAATTCCAACCAGCAGCTGATGCCACCTGGGAGCCAGCAACTACTTTCCTCCAAGAGTTCCCCTCCTTCAACCTTGAGGACAAGGTTGTGTATGATGGGGTGGGTAATGTTACGGGCCTTATTGCGGATAACATAAATGACACCAATCATCAGCCGACATTGAGAAGAAGTTCCCGAACCGTTCAACCACCGAGACGTTTCCACAATTTTGTCTAACCATGGACTAACTATACAGCATATACATAAATATACACACTCGTACACCCTCACATACATATACATATACATATACTCGTGCACATTCATACACATACACATACAACCGCATATACATACAGGTACTTATACGGTACACGTATACGTATACATGTCTGTTAGCATGTTGTGTTTTCTGTTTTTGAAGCCACGCATTATAGTGGATGTCAGAAACTAATTGGGGATATGAAAAATATCTTTTCTCTCTTCTTCTCTCGAATCTTCCCTGACTCCCTCTTCTGCCTCTCTTCCCTTCTCCCAGTTCCCTCTACTTACCCTGGATCCCCTTTCGCCTGAACTCCCCTTCCTTTGTTCGTGTTATGTTTGTACTCTTTTGGTGCAGAATAGCAGATCCTCAGTTGCAGAGAGGGGCGAACGCAACATGAGGTTACTGATAGGAGTGTTGAGGGGTTTTCTTAAAAATCTACCCCATTGTTGCTCCAATGGAGGTGCATGACTATCAGCCCCAATCATTACACGATGAGGAGTTAATTAATACTCCTATAATTGTCAAATTTGGGATGCCAATTTCCATGTCCCCTGCTGCACGGGTTGCTACACCAAAGACTAGTAGTGGAGAAGCAAAAGAGTCCTCTGTGTTTTCTTTATCACCATTCATTCGTCTGGTGGATCCTAAGGTTTCACAATGTGCCCCTAGTTTTTTGACTCCATTGTATTGCAAGACATTACCCCTCATTTGCTTGAGACCATCGCCAATTCAAAGTCTTAGACCAAGAGGATCACCGCCAAATTTTGTACCCCAGGAAGGATATCCTTCACAAGAGGTATCGTTCACAACATTACTTCCAAATTATTTACTTTTCCTTTTAATTTTTGATATGTAACTTACTCTTTTTACAATCTCAAGACTTGGTATGCTTAATTAGAGATAGGTTTTATAGTCAAAATACAGAAATTGCACACTTTTCTCTGTCTTATATTGATTCCTCTATGGTTTGGGACTTGACATTTAGAATTGTGATTGCCGAGATTGAAGACTTATTTGTGATCAATCGACTTAGCTTGAAAGTGAGCTGTCTAAGTGAATGATGAGATCTCATAACTTTGCTAACCAAGCTATTATTGCTAGAGAAGTTCAAAGATAAATAGAAACACTATACATTGAAGACATTCTTAGGTCGATGAATCATACATTCAACCATATATAGAATAATATGTTACTTTAGTTATACAGGACCTTTAAACTTACTTTCAAAATACCTTAATGGGGATATTGGAAGATCCTCCTATAGGGTTCGAAAAAGCATATTTTTAATAAATTTTAAGATTCAAGAATTGCTTATTGGTGAAATGACATTCTAAAGCCATCCTACTTAAGAGAAAGTATTTCATGAATTTAAATAGGTAAAGTTAACAAATTAAGGAGAGCCACTCATATAGTAAAGTTGAGTGGATGTGTAGGTCATCTTACAACTTGGGTTTGAAAACCAATGTTGGTGATTAAGATTGAACATTTATCTGTTAGCTCCGAATGAATATTGCATAGAAATAAAGATACGGTTCAGACTTCTAGTATGCTTGATATTGGAGGTAATCAAAAATTAGAGTTAATCAAAAATTAGATCTAAGTTGTGGAAATAGGTAAGGTAATAAAGATATTAGTAGACTGTGAGATTATTGAAGATCATAAGAATTATGGACCCGATTGATATTGGAGGTTGTCTTATAGATTTGATAAGGTGATAGTATACATCTAGATTAAATGTTAAAAATTGTGCATTCTTATTTTTGAAAAGCTTAAAAATTTAAATAGTAAAACCACTTCAATAAATGTAAAATTATATCAAATGTTCGAGGACATGGTAAATTTTTGATGACAAAAATCTTTTAAGGGGTACATTGTAACATCTTGATATTTTT
>JAODPA010051911.1:0-11529 GCA_025585075.1 Nepenthes mirabilis | reverse complement strand
TACCTCTCCACAAAATGGAACATATAGGTTAATAATATTCATCTTGGATAAATGTGAATTAAAAAGATAAGATGGTAGAATCTTTATAAAAATATGCACTAGTTGATTATGAGTGGTGGCATAATATGTACAAATATTTTCTTTTTGAATTTCATCTCAGATTAAATGACAATTCAGTTTAATATATTTAGTATGTTCATGAAATATCAGATTTGTTGCGATATGAATAACATTTTGGTTGTCACCAAAAATATAAGCTGCATTAGAGTGTGAAATTCGTAAATCGTTCAAAATATATCACAACCAAGTTAATTCACAACTGGTTTATAGATAGGTATTATACTTCTACTAAAGAACGGGAAGCTACCGATTATTTTTTAGGTTTTTAGGAAATGAGAGAATCTCCTATAAAAATATAATAATCGGTAATAGATTTTTGAGTATCTGGATATGAGGCCCAATCAGTATCACAGAAAACTCTAAGATGCATTTCAATAGTAGAGAAAAATATTATTTCTTATCCCAAATTCATTTTGAGATACCATAAAATTTAATGGGATGCATTCATATGATAAGAAATTGGCTAATTCATAAATTGACTTAAAATTTACACTGTATAATATATATCTGATCTTGTCATAGTTAAATAAAGAAATCTTTAATTAATTTTCTATACACACTTGAATCTTATAAAGTGGACCCGATTTCTTTACTCGGTCTTAAATTTTGATCCATCAAAAGTTTGAGTAGCTTAGAGTTGAGAGTTTCAAAATTAGCTAAAATATCAATGGCATATTATACCATTTGAAGATCATGTAACTTCTATTCCAAGAAAATATCTTCAAATACTAAAATCTTTAATATTAAAAGTTTGGTTAAAAAATGATTTGATAGAAACAACCGACACCAAGTAACTACAAGTCACGATGATTTCATCCGCATATAAAAGAAGAACTGTAAATGACTTATCATTTTGTTTAATAAATAAGTTATAATCAGCCGTTGATTGAATGAAATAAATGGCAGTAAGAGAGATAGAAAGCTTTGAATACCATTATCTAAAAACTTGTTTAAGATCATAAATAGTTTTTAACAACTTGTATACTTGATGAGACTTCTCTTTAGTGTAACCCAGGGGTTTTTGCATGTGAATTTTTTTATCTAACACTCCAAGTATGAATGCATTGTTGATATCAAAATGATATAAATACCATCCTTTAATTGTTGATGTGACTAAAAGATATCGAACAATAACAAGTTTAGTAATAGGAGAAACAATTTCATGATAATCTATATTTTCTTGCTGTGTATATCCTTTAGCCACCAATCTATACATTTTTTACTTGAAGTATCCATCACTATTAAATTTTAATTCGTGAATATAGCAACATCCAATAGTTTTCTTTCCAGAAAGTAAATAAGTGATGACCCAAGTTTTATTGAGTTTTAAAGCATCCAATTCAGTTTGTATGGCCCTTTGCCAATTCGGATACAATTTTTGGGTGGGTGGTTCTATATAAGTGGTGATGGAAGATGAAAAGGAGAAAACATTAGAAAACAATTTTTGTTATGATATGGAGTTTATGAGAGGATATGGTTTACCTTGAAGAATCGGGTCCATTGAATGAGTAGGTAAAATGTGAGCCACTTAATGATAATGAAAATCCTTCAAATATTGAGAAGTCCTTCTAATTCTAGTTGGTCTACGAACAGGTATGTCATTAGTTGCTAAAAATTGCAAATATTATGCAGAATCGGTTGATTGAGTTTCACTATGCACATCTAGATGTAAGTTTTGGTGTCCAAGGTTATTGTTGATTGCTTGTTCTTGGTTTATATCAGGAGATTAATTTGTATGTGTTCTATGAATTGGTTCAGAGCTTGTTCATGTGTGTTAGAAGGTGATTGTTGAGTTTGAAAAAAGGGATCATCATTTAAAATCACCGAAGGTAATTTATAATTTTGTGCGTAAGGGACAGATTCGGTATAAATTTTTTGAAAAGAAAAAATATTCTCATGAAAGATAACATCACTAAAATAAAAAGAAATATTACTATGCAAATCAGAAAGTTTATAACATTTAACTCTGAAAGGATAACCCAGAAAAATATATCTTCTATGTTTAGAATCAAATTCTTCCGTCCATGAGAAATAGTGAAAGTAAAATACAAACAACCAAATATTCTCAAATTTTTATATTTTGGTATAACTCTGAGAAGAATTTTACATAGGGTTTTAATTTTCAATAAAGTAGTAGGAATTCAGTTTATAATATATACAACAGTTAGAATATAATCGCTCTAAAATTTTAAGGGAAGTCTTGATTAAACTCTAATGGTTCGGGCAACATTTAACAAATATTGGTATGTTCGTTCCACAATACAATTTTGTTGCATTGTCTCCAAGCAACACCATTGATGGATCATGCCCCTTTTGTTGAAAAAATCTCCCATACAAAATTTAGATCCATTATCACACCTTATAATTTTAATTTTAACACAAAACTATGTTTCAATAAGATAGTAAAAAGGCTTCCAAATAAAATTTAGTGTCATGTTTTTATTTAAGAAGATAAATCCACATAATTTTAGAAAAAAATTATTAACAATAGTCAAAAAATATTTATAACCATCATAAGATATTTCAAGAAAAGATCTCTCCATAAATCGTAATGAATCATATCGAATAAGACATGTGATCTATAGGTAATGGAAGGAAAATGAAAACGGTGTTTTTTAGCCATGTAACAAATAAAATAAGGACTATCATTAATGGAATATAATGCTCTTTTTACAAGAGAATTATCAATTAACTTTAACCAAGAGTGTGATATGCATCCTAAATAATAGTGCCAAATTTCTAGGGGAGATAAAATAGAATGAATAGAAGACTTCATGTTTTGATTAGAGAACTTAGAAATGAAAGAATCCAAAGTATTTGAAGGTGTACCATTTCTCATTAGGTGATATAAACCATTCTCTCTTCACCCATTTCAATCTTTATTTAAGAGATAAGGTCTTGAATTAAACAAAGATTAGAGAAGAAAAATAGGCAATAACCAAACGGATCAATAAGCCTTTCGACAAAAATCAAATTGAAAGTGAAAGAAGAAATGCAAAGGACATCTCTTAGGATAATTTTATTTGTGAGTTTGATTATTACAACTAAAACTTTACTTTCATCTAGAAATTTTATGAAGTAGGATATCTGGACACTCATTAATGTGTAAGGACAAGTCACATATTATATGATCTGTAACACCAGTATCTAAAATTTAAAATTTTTTTAAATGTCCAAACATTGAGGAGTAAAAGAAAAAAGGGAGAAATAATTACCAATCATGTTTGTTGCTTTTTGTTGTTCAATAATGGAATTGAAGAGTGATTGAGTCTGTTTGGCCATGTAAAAAGAAATTGAATAAACTTTGAGTTGAATTAGATCTATAAATTGTTTGAACTGAGTTTTAGTCAATGTAAACTTATCATCATCATTTACCTCTCGGTCAAAATTAGTTATAAAACACAATTGATTGGCAAAAGAAGTCGAACTTTTAGTCTTGCTATATAACTTGTGGTTGGGAGGAAAACCATAAAGTTTATAAGATTTCTCAATAATATATCCAGATTTATTACAATGTGAACACACAGAAATTTCAGCATTCTTAACTTTAAAGAAATGTTGTAGTGTGTGTACCGAAATTCAACAATAAATGTAGAATGGTCTATCTTTCTTTTGAAGATTGTCTGATTTCAAAATATTTTTGAGTAATTAAAAACTTTTTTGGCTATCAAAGCCATTGAATCTGATAAAATGAACAATAGATAACATTTAATATTGTCTTTCTTATTGTTGAATAATTAAAAAAATTTTATTGACAAATGGAAAAGAATCTATTAATATAATTTGATCTCTAACATTGGTGTATGAATTATTCAAACCTATTAGAAACTGTATTACACAGTTTCTTCAATATCTATTAATACGTACTTTCACTTTATCACAATCACAGTTGAAAAAAGGATCATAGATTAAAATTTGCCTCAGAGGATTTTCAACTCATCATAGTATAAGCTTATCGGGTCTTATTTTTGAAAATATCGGCCAAAAACTTCTTAAGTTGGAATATCATAGCTCATTTTGTTGAGTAAATCAATCATGTAACTCTGTCCAAATCTTAGAAACATCATCTGTAAAGGTGGACTTAATTGAATGGCTAATGGAATTTTAAATCTAAGAGACCACCATATTATTATATTGCCACCATGTTTCAAAAGAGGATCATTGTAGTCGACCGATTTGGGAATATTGCATTCAATGAACAGAAGCTTATTTTTAGCCCTTAAAACTCGACGCATAGCTCTTAACAAAGTTGAATGGTTGTTAGTAGTGAGTGAATCGGTGACCAAGGTAATCTCTAGATTATCACTAACTTCTAGTCAAAAAGGATTTGTTTGGTTTGTAAGGTTTTAAAATCGCAAGAATTTATGCGTTATAAAATGATTTTGTGCTTCGGTGTTGGATGAATTTTCTGGAGCATTTTATTGATTCTCTATTCTCTGGTATCATGTAAGAGAATGAAAATGGTAAGGGTTTGAAGGAGAGAAACTGAGAATAAAGACGAAGAAAAATGAGTACAAAATAGAAAGTAATGTAGCTACAACGATGATTGATATGCTTTGGAAAACAATCCCTCTGCACATGTTGCTCAGTGCATAGATGACACTTCAAATAAAGAAAAAGTAAAGAATATTTTACAAAACTAACCTAACAATAATTAAAACTAATTAATGAATATACTAATAATTTTCCTACAAAAAGAATAAATAAATAAAAAGAGTTATAAGAAAAAACATTTATAATAATAATTATGATATATTTTCTGATACAACCCACACTAGAGTAAATATGCATACTATGATTACTTATCGTGGTTATCACTTAAGCAGTCAAAATTTTTTATATAAATTGATTATTATTTGTACAGTTTTGGCATAATTTTATCATTAGTTTCACTTTTTTTTAGAGGGAAAACACAAGAGGGAGAGGGGAGGAAGGAGGAAGTGAATATTCTTACCGGTTTCTATTTTTTGTGTACAGTGCTAAATTGTGTGTTGAATTTTTTTTATCGATTTATATTTTTTATTTTACTCAGTGAATATTCTATTTATATTTTTGTGAAATGCTTAAATATTTATTGTATATTGGCGTGCATAATATTTTATTGAGAGAAAGGTTGTGCACTCATATTGAGGGCTAAATCTGTTTGTGTAACTGTAATATTAATTAATAAGCTATATTTGGAAGTGACGGTCCTATTGTTTTCATCTATCATTTTACCGTAATTTTCCACGGAAAAATTTTATTATTTCTTGTATATGATTGAGTTACATTTCTGTTATATATTGTGTAAATTTATTATTATATATTGTTATTTATTTCCTGATAGATTATATAACTGAGTTCCACTGAGTCTAACTGAGACAAAAAAAAAAAAAAAACCCTTTTCCACCCTAGGCGACCCATTTAGGTAAATAGGCGCACGCGATAGTTTTGGGCCTTAACAACTTAATGGTCCAGTAAAACAAAATTGGGCCAGTCCTTTTCTAAATTGAGCCCAATATATTACAGCCCAAACAGAAACCAAAAATATGGAGACTAGAAGTTGCATCCGTGGCACCAATTCCACCTTAAATATAAAAGTGGTGCCCAATCCCATCCATCTGTCATCTTCAACACCAGCGAATGGTGGGCATGCTCGCGAGTTCCATGAACCAGAAGCAGCCATTTCTGCTGGCCTTAATTTCACCTCATTAAACTTTCCAAACTGAGAAAAATGAAAGGAATGGCCGTCACACACGCTTAATATTTCACACTCCGCAACTTCATTGGCTACAAATAGCATGCAATAATAATCTTCCAGATTCCACGAAAGTACTGCGAAAAAGGATACGTAAGTAATTAGCTCATGGTGGTTCTGAGCTTCCAATTAGTACATTCTCCACCTCCCATCAACCACCGCTCTGGGCTGCGGTACGGTGGCGAAATCTGGAGTCGCATAGCGGAGCCGTCAGGGGAGCCGGCTCCTTTTGGGACGAAGACCAAGTACAAAGATGGAGTGTTGGAGAAGGTTTTCATGACTCTTTTTGCGCGGAAGATGGAGAAGTTTGCAGGGAACGGAGGGGGCATGAAGAGGAAGGGTTGGTTGGAGTACGACTATGAGAGCTTTGTGGATGTTTCAAGGAGAGTGATGCAGGGGAGGTCACGTGCCCTGCAGCAGCAGGTGGTTCGAGAGGTTCTCTTGTCCATGCTCCCTCCTGGGGCGCCTGCTCAGGTTCCATTACTTGCTTGGCATTTTCCAATTTTCCCCAACTACATAGAAAAATAAATAACAATAACAATCTTATGGGATCTTGAGCTTGCAGTGATTAAAGGCCATTTATAATTACCGTAAGCTTTTCTTAGAATTATGGTGTAATCTTCTGATGATCCGCTTGCATAAATAAATAGATTAAATATCACATTATTTAGAGAATTTATTCAAAACATTTTTAAAGTAGTGATCGAGTTCTTAAATGGAGAAAGCATGAGTAATTAGATGATACGTGGCCACTGTTTGCTGCAGTTCAGAAAATTGTTTCCACCGACAAAATGGGCGGCGGAGTTCAACGCTGCACTCACCGTCCCTTTCTTCCACTGGCTGGTTGGACCTTCTGAGGTAAGACAAAGTACACTATCACTAAGCTGCTAAACATCCCTCACAACCAGCTGCAAGTGTAGCATGTTGTGAAAAGAAGTTAACATGGAGTCTTATCCGTAGGCTAAATTCAATACCTAACAACATTGGTGTTGTAAAAATATGAGTGCATTTTAGTTGGGTTGGGGCTATTTATGAGTGGCATGAAGCATAAATACTAAGGAGAGACAGCCAACTATAATTTAGACTTTAGTTTATTCCCTCTCTAGGATTTTAGGGCTAAGGTGATAGTTTTGCTCTCCATTAGGGCAAGAGCATCACCGGCGCACAATCCATATGGGCCGGGATGGCCCTACTTCCAGAGCTTGGCTTAACTCCATGACATGTTCGGATAAAAATAAAATGCCTCTCTATGTTGCAGTAAAACAAAACTAGAGACGTCTATTTTTCTTTCGAAAACAATCATTATTCATTGTTAATGGTTGATAGCTACTATAGCTAAAATAGCTACAAGCTACTATAAATGTCTTAAAAAACCAAAAATTGCACAATTTCTCTAGTTAGAGCATCGGCCATTCTTTTAGTTGTTGATCACATCTTGGTATTCAAACCAATGACAATACTGCAGGTTGTGGAAGTTGAGGTGAATGGAGTGAAGCAAAGAAGTGGAGTTCATATAAAGAAGTGCAGGTACCACAAGTCTCAATAACCAATCCAATTCAACATAGTTTCTTAAAAACGACTGTCTTTTAATAATTGGCGATACCATGAAGTAGTTTATCATTCTTAATGTGCTGTATAGCTTCTTGTGTTCCAATCAAGCAGTTCCCATCCTGCCATTTGAATTGTTTTCAAATACTAATTTCGGTTCTATTTCTTCTTGTTAAGGTACTTGGAGAACAGTGGATGTGTTGGAATGTGCATAAATATGTGCAAATTTCCAACTCAAGACTTCTTCACAAATGAATTTGGACTTCCACTCACCATGAACCCAAGTATCTCTCTTACTATCCAACCTCAGAGGGGAAAAAAATAAAGTTTAAGAAAATGTCACTGCTATCACATTTAACTACTTTCATTTAATTTGTCCATGGTCCTACCCCCCTCCCCCTTTCTCTTGATTTTTTGTGTAATTCAAGTTAACAAATTAGCAATGCCTTTGTCTGAACCCGTCAATAGATTGATCGTCTTTTCACCCATTATCTTATATCTGTGTACAGATTTTGAAGATATGAGCTGCGATATGGTGTATGGCCAAGTTCCACCACCTTTCGAAGGGGATCCAGTTTCCAAACAGCCTTGTTTTGCAGATCTATGTAAGTTATATTAAAATTTTTGCATATCTCTGTGTGCCAATGAGCAATGTTTGTTTTCATTCCCTGGAAAATCCATTTTACATAGACTTATTTATTTTCTTCTAAGTGGAAACAACCGCAACCAAAGTCACTGGTCGTAGCAATCTGCCGCCGCCACCACCAAGCATGTGTAAGAAAACGAGTGCCGGTCAGACAATAGAATCAAGAGAAGAGAATGATAATAACAATCGCACACACAATAGAGAAATGGGAAACTGGACGCATAATTTTTACGTGAAAATCCTCTTCTGAATTAGAGGAAGAAACCACAGAACACTTAATCCACAAAATTTCACTATGGAAAATTTTGTTTATGAAAAACCCCTTTGATTACAGAAACCCTCGAATAACAAAGTACAAGAGCAAAATAGGTGACTCCTTGTATCATTTGCTTCTTATCTTTTTAAAATCGCAGCTATGTACATATATATATATATATACAAATGCACCAGGCAGCACCTGCTCTACAAGATAGTTGCGTACACTGAAAGCCTGCCACCTACTTAGCAAAGTCGCCTTCCTACTCTGAACTTTATAGTTGACCTACTCTGTAAAGTCGACTACCAACTCTGAAAAGTCAACTATCTACTTTGCAAAGTCAGCTGCCTGCACTGAGCTTTACATATTACCAACTTTCCAGACAAGTTGCACTCGGTTGGCCTTTGAATCAACAATATGGATGGAACTGTCCTCATCACTCCGGCTGGTATCACCACTTCGGCTGATACTTCACACCGGCCAAGAATCACCACTCTGGCCAATTTATCACGCCAACCAATATATTCCACTTCGGTAATTTCACCACTCCGGCACAAGTGATCTACTTCGGCAATTTCACCACTCCGGCTTGAGTGGAACCAGAAATTTTACCACTTCGGCATTCTTCACTCCGACATTTTCTTCCACTCCGACTAAGTGTCAACCTGGCTGATACTTTGTCATCAGGTCATATCGCTGTGCGTGCTTGCGCGGTGAATACAATAATAATTCCCCTCAGTATTGCACCCATGCATATTTAGCTAAACATGTCGTCTTACTAATCGGATATGAGCTCACATAGGAATGACTCATATTCCAATAGCCTGTAGTTGCCAAAGGCTGGACACTCTGTCACCTAAGCCAACTGCAGAAGGTTGGTCACGTGAGCCAGTCACTAGAATCAAGTCATTAGGTTGTCACAGCCATTTTCAAGGGCTAATCAGCCCGACCTCACTGCTGATAAATGTTCACTAAAAGTCTATTTGTCGTTCATAACTTTAATGGTAGAGGCAGGTGGGCTGATCATCATTGTCGGAGACCTGTGGGCTAGTCCCATCTAAGGCTACTGTAAGCTGGTTGCCCGATCACACCTGACTTCCACAGGGGCTGGTTAGCAGGTTTGAAGCCCGGAGATAGATCATGACCATCAATCAACAAAATTAAACTATAGTCAAACATTAGAATAACAAAACAAAGACATGAAATGAGCAAATAGAAATGAAATGGAATAACATTTCCTTATTACAATATCATAGTCATTCACATCATATTCCTACCATGTTTCATTTCCATTATATAGTTACTCGCTTGTTACATTTTTCATTTCCAGTAACTAAATTAAACTTAAATTCCTTCTGTCTTCTAACCTTGTGTCTCGTGTGATCATAGGTTCCATGGCGAATCCCAGTTCCAGTGTTTGTACCAAATTACAAGCTTAAGAAGATCCTGCACAATTTCATTGTTGTTAACCATGATAAATCTGACAGAGCAAGTAAAGATTATTTATCTGTTCAATTCGTAGTTCACCATCACTTATATGCAGACTACCGAGTAAACACCTTGGATCCACTGTAGATTAAGTCATACAAAAACTTTATCACTCCAAAAACTACTATGTCCCATGATAGAGTAACTTTTATCCTACAATCAAATAAAAATGTAAGATTTTTTTAGGATTTAGGAGCGTTAGTGATAGTATTTTGTTGAGATCACTCCCGTGTGGAAGTCATTAGGATTTGAATAGAGCATGAATGTGTTGGGTGAAAGAAATTCCGATCAACTTCGCTGACCAGAATCAACCCTTCCGGTCAACTCTTCTGGTCAATATGTTGACCGTTATAAGTTGTGAGTCGTTTGAAGGAGCAGGATGGGCTACTTCGACCGGTCAACGGTGTGGTTGACCGGTTAATGTGAAGCGATAGACAAGAGAGTTGACATGTCGTATTTGGGATATCTGAATGATTATCATGCCCAAAAAATGTACAGTTGACTTACCTGTTTGGTAGTTGGTAGAAGTCATTCTCGAGGCTCCAAAGGCTGATCGGTTTGTAAGAGCAGGCATGCGCTGCCTGCTGCAGGACCAGACGTGCGCATGCAGGCAGACTTTGGAAGTTGAGCACGAACCACCAAGCTATGGTGAGGAGCGTGTGTATATGTATGTACACTTTGCACATAGCGAAAGTAGAAGTTAAAAGAGGTGCAAGGCAATAACAAGAAGAAGGAGATGACACTGGTCAAGTTGACAGCGAGTATAACAGAGGAGAAAAAGAAAAAAGAAAGAGAGTTGTGAGTGAAACAAGTGTGAGAGCTTTGTTTACTTTGCACTGTTTTTATTTTCGCCTCATGTAATTTTCTTATACTTAGTAATTCGTTGTGGACTTTTGTGTCTCATGGTTTTTTTCTTAATTTAGAAGGGTTTTTCACGTAAAATTTAGTGTTCGTTTCTCTTCTCTAGTCTCTACTTCACAGTGCTCAGTGTGCCTTATTAGTTGGCCGTCTATTACGGCCAATAGAAGAAACTATTCTCTCATTCTGATCAGGAGGCTACCCGTTGCCCGCCAACATATTTTGCTTTTGTCATCCACTATGCCATATAATTCAATCCGGTGTTCCTTGCTTGTTTCTTGGGTAATGTTTTAGTTTCCCTGAACTCTGAAGATGGTTAGGATTGAAGGATCTAGAGGGATGAGAGGGGGAACAACAAATGATAGAAAGAAAAAAACTCCTTTCCTTATTAGGCTGATTTAGTGTGAAGAGAAAGGAGGAATTCTGACTTCAAAATGTTATCTTATCGATGATTTCTAAATGTCATTTTATCCATGATTGTAATTGGAGGGACCTGCAGGAAAATGAAAGCATTTTGTTCTTATAACTTACTAATTTGTCATAATAGTTAGACTGATGATATCTGAGTGGTGAAATTTGAAAGGTGTGGTGGTGAATTAGTCAAAAGCTCTCTGCTTTGCTGTACTACTAGCAGAAAATTTTAAGACCTTCATTCAAAGCCTACATAGATCGAGGAAATGAGACTTTGGCAGATTCATTCAAATGAACTTACCATTTAGATCCTTCTTTCCTCCCAGGTTGGGCAATGCGCAGGATAATCGAAATAAAAAGAAAACAAGTCATCCGTTTTCCTCATTCTCCTTGTTGTGGGTCACATCCTCGTATTCATGCTTCGTCAATCGCTACCCTGATATGAATTTTCTTGGGTCGGGGGGG
>JAODPA010051900.1:0-11529 GCA_025585075.1 Nepenthes mirabilis | reverse complement strand
TTATTTTCCTACGAGACCCATTTTGGCCGAGCCGGTGGTTTAGCCCATGATTCAGTGGGCCGAGGTGCATTTAGCAGGGATGATGTGCAAGTCTACAGCCGTGTTCATGTCCTACGGTTATTTGGAGATACTTGCTTTTAACCGAGGCATTTGCTAAATGCCGTGATGCAACTGACCATGATGTAAAAGGCTTTGCTTGCGAGTCAGGAAGGAGTATGGTCCTTGTTATCTACTTTTGACTAGTTTGGTTGATGGCCTTTGCGGATGTAATTCTGTTTACTCTAATATTTATTTATTTTATTTTATTTTCGTGACACGTTTTACGATGCTCAGGGTATGCCCCAACGTCTTTGTTCTAAATCCAAGTCAGCAAAACACTTGGAGATAGAACAATACTTATGTTTTTTTTCCTTTTCATTTATAAAACTTACTTACCAAAAAAAAAATTTTACCATGGGAAGATAGATATGCAACAATTTTTTTGGTAAGTATGGAAAGATTTAATTAATGAAAAATGGAAGAACATCCAGAACCAATGTTCTAACTCCAATTATTTTTCCAACTTGGAAGTAGAACTTTTTTTTGGTAAGTAAAATGCATTAAATTTACAAGAAAGATACAAAACCTTGTGTTAACTCCAAGTGTTTTTCGGACTTGAAATTAGAATAAAGACATTGGGGTATACCCTAGACCTCATGAACATGTCATAATCTGAGACCATGAGCAATACAATCGAAAATACACAAGTAGATACATAGTACCATGCACACCACTTCGACCAAAATGACCCCGATCAAAACCAATCCCTCCCGGGCATACATCTTGGCATTCTGCCGAGATAGGCATCTCAGCCAAGGCAACTCGGCCAAGGCACATTGGCAGTAAGCATCATCCCGGTCGGTCCAATGCAAAACTATTGTCCCAATCAAACCACCTCGGCACCAGTAGGAGGTTTTGAATAGCAAGGCTCCTCAGCAGAATTCAGATGCAATCATACTGGCAGAAATAGGCGATCCTCCATATCAGCAAACCAGGCCTCACACAATGTCTTCTATGGTTCCATAACATCTAAGAGTGGGATAACCACATCAAGGATCTCTCTCGGAAGAGCAAAAAAAATTTAGGGGAGGGATAAACGGTGCATGATCAGCTAGAACAGCACGGGAATCCTCATCAGCACACTCTGACAGCTCATCCAGGAACCCAGTTTCACAAAAGCTAATCACAGCAAAAGCACTGGGCAACTGCATCAGAGCCCCATCACCTAGCAGCAACTTCCGACAGCAGCATCACAGCCCTGCAATGAAACACTACTACACCGCCGCAAACAGCTGAAACACCAGGTGCACATTCAACACATGAGCCAATAGCTATGCAACAGTGCCAAAGCGCATTAACACTTAGCTGACACCAGCACCAACTACACTTTAGTCCAGCACCACATACTAAACAAGCAGCATAGCCACCAACTTCAGGAGCAGCTGAACACTAGCATCAGCAAGGTTCAAAGAATTAGATTCAGCATTTCTAGCATCAGTATCCATCAGCAGGGCACTTCCATCAATTGCACAACATCAGCAACTAGTAAGTCTAAACCCATCTTTGGACTGTTGTAGCATCAGCTTAAGGCTATACAACACTTAGCACCTGCCAGCAAAATAACCAGCAGAGCTCAAGGAATCAGCAGAGCCCACAACCAAGGAAACGCCATGAACAACTGCAAGCACCACGCCCAGAAAGAAAACAGATCAAAAGCACCAGCTGTGTCATTGCCAAAAGGTGACAACTTCAAATGCATTCATCAACTAGCCTGCTGCACCGGGCAAAAGCAACATCCCAGAACCAGCAGCATATTTCAGCAGCGAAAAGAGAATCAAAATCCCTGAATCCGGGTACCGTCCTACTGTTCTCCCTCTCTGCGGCACGGTGATTTTGAATTCCTATTCTCCCCTGCCTTCATCCTTCCTTGCCGGCACCCATGGCGCCAGTCAACACCTCTCCCTCTCAACTCCCTGATGGGTTGGCCTCCCTTTCTTCCCCTGAATCTCATCCCATCATTCTCTCGGTCTCCTCATCTACATCATTTCCTTGCCCGGTAATCCCGTGGCCCCATAACGCCCCGTCTCCAGCTTCCTCTTCCCACTCCCCCTCTCTGTCATCCGATTCCGATTACCCCCCGCTCTCTGTCACTTCATGTCATCGTGTTCCGAGACGTTCCCCCAAATCCTCATCAACTGCGGCGTCTTCCATGGTCTATGGGGTTCTCCCTTCTCACCCCAACCCTTTTTCCATTCACCCCGTGATTCCAAAATCGGGTGTCAATTTGAATGCCTATCCTTCATCGCCCTCCCCGTTTGGCTCTTGCGTCCCCGATGAGGTCATCCTCGAATCGGTGAAGATGGCTAAGGCTTCTGCCCAACAGGATTTGGCTGATTCCTTCCTTATCGAATCGCCCTCCAGAGATGGTTCAAAGGATGTGTCTAACTACTGTGGGATTGCGAGTCTCTCTATTCACCGCCACTTCATCGAAGGGCCCCCTCCCTTCTCGGCTGATCCTCCATCAGGGAGTTTGGATAGGCCAGCGGCCCTGGATTTCTCGTCTGGCGAACCTTCCTCCGGACTGCTGAATCAACCGGTTGGTCCGGTGCCCTTTCCTGGTTCAAAATCTCAGGTTGGATCCCTGTCACCTGGTGCTCTGCCGGGTACCAGTCTGGGCCCCGTAGGTCCCTCTCTGGTTGCTTGCCCAATGGCGTCGCCTGCTGTACCTCCTTCTTGTGCTGATGATGCCAAATCCAACAGAACGTCAGCCTTATGCCCATCTGATGAACCTGTCCCTTGCCACCCGTGTGCCTCATGGGCTTCGGTGGTAGAAAAACGAGCAATAGGAGGTAAGTCTTCTCTTAAATTTTACCCCCCAAATTTTTCCGACACGAAGAACATTATTTTGTCCACAACTCCTGATGTTATCCAACAGGGTGTGGATATGTGGGGTGCCACCCCAGTTGGATATTTTGTTGGTAATCTAGTTCATTTCAATGCCGTAAATAATATTACTAAGAAAATCTGGAAGCGGTTCGAACTACAACATGTGGCTGGTAATGAATTGGGCTTTTTCTTCTTTCGCTTCTCTTCTAACTCTATGCTGGAGAAATGTCTTGCCAGTGGTCCATGAACTATTGCCGGTCTTCCTTTCTTTCTTAAGAAATGGAAACCGGGAATGGTCTTATCCCGGGAGGAGCATAAATCATTCACTATTTGGATCACTGTGTCTGGGATCCCGATTGAATACTGGACTCCACTGCGGTTAAGCTGGATAGCGAGTGCGGTGGGAAAACCTTTCCTATTAGACTCGATTACTGAAAAGCTTGAACGTATGGGCTTTTCGAGGGTCTGTGTCAAAATGGGGGCCGATGCCCCTAGGCCAAAATCTGTAAAGATTCGAACAAGTGGCCTTGATGAGCATTCGGAAAATCATCTCATCGAGATTAAATTTGAGTACCATCATAAATCTTCTCGTAGTGTCCCCCCTGGAAAGATTGGGAATAAGGTTCCCCCAACCAAATCTTCATGGGTCCCGAAGAGAACGGTCATTCCCAAGCTAAACCCTTCTCCCTCTCCCTCTAAGCTGTCACCCTGCAAGAAATCATCTATTGATGCTATTCCCACCCCTGGAAACCACGAGCTTAAGGAGATATCTACTTTTACTGCTTTTGAGGTCCTACAAGAGGTAAATTTGATTGAACCAGTTGAAAACATTGCTCAAGTCTCATTTGTTCCACACAATGGATATGATTTGAATCCTCCATTTAGCCATAGTGACCCTTCCCCTAATCCTTTGAAGATTGAGGCCCCGGGCGCTCCTGTTATGCTCCATGGCCTCGTCGAGGATGGCCCATCTGATAAGACTACTTACCCATCTTCACCCCATGGTTCTGTCAATTAGAACCTGTGCGTGATGCTTCCTAGCCATTTATGTATGGACCATGCTTGCACTATCCCCAATCCTGGATTGTCATGTGACCTTCAATAGAGACCGTCATCCAGCCAGGGTCCTCTGTTGGATACCTCCCTAAGTATCCCATCGGGTGCCTTAGGTGCTAAGATGGGTGGAGACTCTTCTACAAGGAGTGGGGGTCTCGATTCCGCTAGAAAACATAAAAAATCCCGGAGGAATAAAAAATCCTCCCCCTCCTCACCCCTACCCATGATTAGCATTGTATGTTTGAACGTGAGGGGACAGAATGGGCTTGTAAAAGCCCACGAAGTCTGTAACCTTATTAGTACTCACGGATGCAGTATTGCTGGTCTGGTTGAAACTAAGGTTGCGGAGAAGAATTCTCAGTTTATTTCCGCTAGTGTCAGACCTAATTGGACTTGGGCCATGAATTACTCCGTCTCTTCGATTGGACAGATTTGGGTTGGTTGGGACCCCCAAAAGGCCTCGGTTAACATCCTCTCCACAGAAGATCAGGTCATTCACACTGAGGTCCTGTTCCTCGAGGATCAATTCCGTTGCCTCCTATCCTTTATCTACGGTGCTAATTCTAATAGACTCCATAGGCTCCTTTGGGAGAGCCTTAGGAAGATATCTAACCACCCAGGCAACCTCCCTTGGGCTGCTCTTGGAGATTTCAATGCTGTTAGATCTCCGTCTGAGGCCCTTGGTGGCACCTGGCACCAAAAAAGCTCGATTGACCTTGAAAATTGCCTCAGAGATTGCGATTTGGATGATGTGTGCCATGAAGGTATGCACTATACTTGGAATGATGGCTGGGATTCCTCCCAACGCATTTACAAGAAGCTAGATTGAGTTGTAGCCAATGGGCAGTGGTTTGATCAGTTCTGCAGGGCCAAAGCCCTCTTTCCCCCGGCTAGGCTGTCTGATCATTCCCCATGTATTCTTTTCCCTTCCGGTGATTTAGATAAAAAGCATGGGATGTTTAGGTTCAATAACTTCCTCACTAGATCCCCTCAATTCCACCATTTAGTTTTGAATGCTTGGAAGGAAGGTTCCACGGGCACCCCAATGTACCGACTGGTGACCAGACTCAAGAAGGTGAAACTTATGCTTAAAAGTCTCAATGTTCACGAGGGCGATGTCTTTGAGGATGTCATTCACTCGAGGAAAAATCTCGAGGACATCCAAAGACAGCCTCCTTCTTTCTCTGGGAGCCCCCACGAGGAGCGGTCTTGTAGGGAAGCTTACCACGTTGCATTGGCTAAGGAAGCTGACCTTATCAAGCAAAAAGCTAAGTTAAGGTGGCTTAATGAGGGAGACCAATGCACCAAATTCTTCTTCAGGACTGTTAATGGTAATAACAATAAGAATAGGATTATCTCCCTCCTTGATGACTCTGGAAATCCAATCTCCGGAGTTAAAAATGTTCAAAATTTGATTGTGAACCATTTCAGGAAGGCTCTTTGGTCTGGCCGTTTGCATGGATCGGCTGATGCCGCACAGCTTCGTCCCTTCATCCTTCACACTGTGCCGGACTCGCTAATGGGCTCACTTATTGGACTGGTTAGTGATGATGAGATCCACAAGGTGATCTTATCTATTGGCGACTATCGTGCCCCTGGTCCTGATGGGTCAGTTCCAGATTTTTCAAGGAATCTTGGGATATTGTGGGATCATCTGTTTGTGAAGCTACCGCGACATCTTCAATCATGGAAAGCTTCTAAAACAGATGAACACTATGATTATTAGCCTAATCCCAAAGGTCAAATCTCCTCGTTTGGTATCTGACTACCACCCCATATCATGTTGTAATATCATCTACAAGGTGATCTCAAAGATTATAGCAAATCGGCTTAAGATGGCATTACCTTATCTTGTTGACAAGTGTGAAACGGCCTTTATGGCTCAGCGCCATATCAGTGACAATATCCTTCTAGCCCAAGAGTTCCTTTATAAGTATCATCTCGGTCATGACCCGCCTAGATGTACAATGAAAATTGACTTAATGAAAAGCCTATGACTCTGTCCATTGGGATTTCATCATCTTTTTTTTTATAAGTAAGTATTTTGGATTAAAGGGAGAAAAATTATAAAATCTATGCTTTAGCTCCAAGTGTTTTGACTGGGAGTTAAAACATAAACGCTAGGGCATGCCCGAGCCACTTGTACAACAGAAAATACATAAAAAAACCTCTAGGAGGACAACGTACGACAGACTCATCAGAATATGAAATCTATCTAATATATGATCAGACACATAATCAGTCGACTAGATTAACTCAGCAGAAAACGAATAGCAACCTTGCACATTCCGGGCAAAGGAATGGAACAGGCAAAATGCACTCCGGCAAAAATACACTCCAGCAAATTGCACTCCGGCAAACATGCACTCTAACAAATTTCACTCCGGCAAAATGCACTCCGGCAAAATGCACTCCGGAAAATTACACTCCGGTAAATTGTACTCCGGCAAAATGCACTCCGGATTCAACTAACTCACGGACACTTCGACCTTTTAACAAAACAGGCACTCCGGATGCAAAGCCACTCCGGCCTCATCTCACGCAAATCCACTCCGGCCTATGAGGGAACAAAATCATCACTCAAAACCACTCCGGCCATATAGCGACATATGAAGTCACCTCCTCACTATAGCCCAGTGACAATAAGAAAACAGGGCAAGGCCAATGCAATCCCCAGCAATATTAGCAAAATAACATTGTAGAATCGAGCACCAAGGCAGCAGAGTGACAGCCTGACCCCTCAATCCAAATCTGTCTCAGCAAACAAGACAACCACTTCAGCCCAGCAATTCATTCCAGCCATACAAATGGAATGAATACTCAGCAGGGATTTCATCATCACTGTCCTAAATTTAATGAAATTCACTCCAAAAATGGTTGACTAGATAAGTCAATGCATAACCACTCCCTCGTTCTCTGTGAATATTAATGGGGAAGTGGTTGGGTTCTTCAAAGGTGGGAAAAGTCTCCGTCAAGGCGATCTCATATCTCCTTACCTTTTTTGTTCTGGTTATGGAAGTTTTGAATGGTATTATTGAAATCAAGGCCCGTAGAAATGACAAGTTTAAATTCCATTGGAAGTGTGAAGCGACTCATACTGTTATGCTTGCGTTTGCTGACGACCTCCTCCTCTTTTCTCATGCTGATGCCAGCTCGACTCAGATCCTAAAGGATTGTCTCGAGGAGTTCCATTGGCTCTCTGGCCTGTCGGCCAATGTAAATAACAGTGAAGTCTTCATCTGCTCTAAAGACACTTCCCTTCATCAAAGCATCACTGACATCACAGGGTTCAAAGTGGGAAAACTCCCCATCAGGTATCTGGGAGTTCCGCTGATTACCACCAGGATGTCGACTCAGGATTGCAATGCTCTCACTGAGAAAATTACTTGCCGTATCCAATCCTGGAAGAACAGATGGCTCTCTTTTGGGCGGAGACTGCAACTCATTGCTTCTATCCTCTCATCCGTCCACCTTTATTGGGCCTCAATTTTTATTCTGTCCAAATCTATTCTTAATCAAATCGACCGTTTGATGAGACGGTTCTTGTGGAACGGCTCTTCTGATGGGAAGGCTAGTGCTAAAGTAGATTGGGCTGACATATGCTACCCAAAGAGTGAAGGTGGGTTGGGCCTCAAGAATTTGCAGGCCCAGAATAAAGCCCTCATCTGCAAGCTCTTATGGCGTATCATGCTGAAGGATCCTGAATCGGCTTGGTCTTCATGGATTCACAAAAATAGAATCAAGGATCGATGTATCTAGACTCTCAAAGTTCCTGATACAGCCCCCTGGGGATGGAAAAAGATTATGAAGTATCGCCCCTTCATGCTCTCTCATTCTTCTAAGAACATTGGCGACGGCCTTGATACTTTTCTCTGGCACAATAACTGGTATCCAATGGGGCCGTTGCATAATGTCAGTACTGATCGTATTTGTATGGTTACCGGTTTACCTTGGGATGCCAAGGTCTCACAAATAATCCGCAATGACCATTGGGCTTGGCCTAATCCATATGATCAGCAAGTGTCGAATCTTACTGACAATATGCCCTCTTATCTCCCCAACACCGACTATAAAGATTCCCTTAGATGGAATGGGAGCCCGAACAGTGTTTTTTCGACGAAATCTGCCTACTTACTTATCCACCCACCCAAGCCGGAGCTGAGTTGGACCACCTTAGTTTGGGGCCCATCCCATATTCTTGCCCACGCTTTTACTCTCTGGCTTGCGATCCAAGGCAGGCTTAATACCATTGACCGCATTCAAGGCATTCCAAACCTCTCCAACTTATGTATCCTATGCAACTTGGACGATGAAAACCATGATCATCTCTTTTTCTCTTGTCCCTTCTCTAGATCCGTGTGGACCAACATTCAAAGAAAAGCTAGATTTCAGTGGCCTTACCCCGATTGGCTCCATAACATCATCTGGGCTTCCCATCAATGGAAAGGAAAGAATCCCTTTGCCCTATCCAAGTGTCTCTCTCTTGCGGCTACGGTTTATTTTATTTGGAGAGAACGTAACCATCAGACCTTCCAAAAATCCTCCCCGCAGGATATTTCCCAGATCTGCTCTCAAATTATAAACGTTGTACGGGACAAATTGAAGGCATCCTTGTCTGTTGACGGGAGTTATGCCCATTCGTTGCTTATCCGTTGGAGGTTATAAAAAAAAAAGGATGAGTGTGGAAAAGAAAAAGAGAGATTAGAGGGGTTTTTTCTTGAGAAAGGAAAAGTGTTTGCTACTGTTGCTGGGTGTGGTTGGGGCTGGTTGTTGTTTGGTAGTACCAAATTTTATTCTTGCCCGTGTTGAGTTTGGGTGAGTCTCTTATGCAGCAATAGAAATTGGGTAGCTGGTCGGATCCTCTGCAGGGTCTGCAAGGGAGTTTTATGGTGCTGTGCTGGATTTGCCAGCTTGTGGTTTGGGTGGTTTATTGTTGATGCAGTAGTTGGGATTTCAGCATTTGATATGCCTACTTTGGTTGATCATACATGGTGCTGCTGAACAGCGGAAAATCTGCATAAATCCTAATCTCTTTTAGTTGTTCTGGTGCATAAAGGGCTGATCATATCTGATGCTTCAGTTGCTTTGAATGGTTGGTGGGTCAGCTGCATTGCCTTTGATCTATTATTGCTGAAGCTCGGAAGATCTTGATGTGGATTGGAAGGATATCTTGATGTTTGTAGTTGTGAAAGCTGATTCTCAGGATTTGATCCTACGGTTTGTTGTTGCTGTTCCAGTTTGCTATCTTTGTTGGAGCTTTAAATTACTCTGATTGCTATTGATTTATTTTGATGCTGTGCGGAATGGCTTATGCCATGTCCATGCTATCAAATGGCGCTGGAGTGCAGCTGCTGGTACTAGGCTGATTTAGTGCCCTTCGCCCGGAGTGAATTGCGTATGAAGCTTGGACTGCCTCCGTCGAGGATGAAAATTTGGGCCATGCTTGCATTATCTCCACTTACCAAAAAAAATAATTTTGTGAACTCCAGACTCAGGAGTGTGAGAGCTCCGGAATCCGGAGTGTGTGGTGTGAACTCCGGAATCTGGAGTGGATTCCACGTCAAAAAAAAAATTGTGTGAAATCCGGACTCCGGAGGGTGAGAGCTCCAAAATCCGGAGTGTGTGGTGTGAACTCCGGAATCCAGAGTGGGTTCCTTGTAAAAAAAAAAAGGTGCGAATTGCGTGTTTGAACTCCGGTTACCGGAGTGAGTGCGATCCGGAATTCGGAGTGAATCCACTTTGGTCCGGTATTTTCTTGGCTGGAGAGGATTGCTTTTATCAAATCCGTTGTTCAGGAAAAAAAATATATTTTTTGCTGCTGTATAGCCGGAGCTCTTGGTCTGGAGTGCTCTTTACCGAAGCTTTTAAGGCTGGAGTTCTTTGTCCGGAGTGCCTCTAGGCTTTCTTCTGGACGGAGTGTTTTCTGGTGCTGGGCTTGACCTACTGCTCACATGTTCTTACTGATGCTGATACGCTGACGTGGCTGGGCTCGCCTCCTGACGTGGAATAGCTGATGTGGCGATCTTCTGAAACATGGCAACTGAAGTTGACGAAGCAAGGAGCTGCTGTCGAAAGCAAGCTCTATGTGTACTGCTGTTTGTATCGATGTTGTGACGGGTACTGCCGTATGAGACGATGTGGAGTCAGGCGATTTTCCTGTAGATCGTATGGGTACAACTGATTGGGAGCCATCTCATTGCTGTATCTTGGAATTCTATATGTGGATGTTGGGGCTATGCGTGTGCTGAAGAATTTTGGTATCCTATGCTGCTCTCCCACAGATGCTCAAAGAAATGGTTGATCTGATGCAGGTTGCTGTTGGTGAAACTGTTGAAGCATGATGAATTTATTATGCTGGACCATGAATTCTGGAAGCCGCTGGCTTTTAGTTTTCTATTCTCAGTAATCTTTGCCAAATGTATTGTTTGTGCGGTTGTTTTGATGTTTGCTGTCCTTTAGTAGGACCCTTTAGTCATATTTTTGGGTGATCGGCAAGTGCCATCGCGTCTATAACTAAATTCCAAGTCGGAAAAATACTTGAAATTAAATCATAGGCTGTATATTTGATGTTTTTTAATACAATTGACTTACCAAAAAAAAAGGCAACCGAGCCCTTTGGATTCTTAGGAGGGGTTTTGCATCGTCGTCGGGCCATTGGGTACCTCCCATTTACTGCTCTATAAAAGTGAGGTATTTATCTATGCAAAGGACTACTCTATCACTTACCAAAAAAAAAAAAAGGACTGTTCTATCCATCATGACATTGTTGGTCTTTTGGGCTTCAGATGGGTAGTCTTCCAATTCGTTATTTGCGGGTGCCTTTGATCACCACTAGGCTCTCTACCAAGGATTGTACTTCTCTTATATATCGCATTACTCGTCGGATTCAATCCTGGAAGAATAGGTGGTTATCATTTGGGGGTCGTTTGTAACTTGTTGCATCTATTCTAACCTCCATTCATCTCTACTGGTGTGAGGTTCCCAATTCGTGAGTCAATCAGTAAAACAATAAATAACATAATGGATACCTAAATAAGAGTCTTGGAAGAAGTTTGGAAGAAAATCATTGAAAATTCTGGTAAAAGTATCGTTGGCAGGCTAACTGCTCGAGCCTCGCTCGAGCCATAGAACCAGAAGCTGTCCCGCCCGATGCATGCTCGATTCTCGCTCGAGCCATAAAACCAGAAACTAGCCCGCTCGATGCTCGCTCGAAGCCGCTCGAGCGACGCTTCCAGAATCTTCTCGTGCACGCCAGCCGCCCTGGCAAATTTTCCCGAAGCCTCCAAAATACCCTGGCGCTCGCTGGCCGCTCGCCAGCGCTCGAGCGGCCCGAGCAGTATATATACCCGGCCAGCCTATGAATTCTCACGATTTTCCACCTTTTCCCCACAATTTTCCAGAAGAGCTCTAGCAAGGAGAGAGAGAGAGGACGTCAACCTAGAGAGAGAAAGGGAGAAAATCAAGGTATAAAGTCCGAGTTTGACCGAAAGCCAGTCTTTAAAGTGATAATACGCGACGAGGCAAGTATTTTCATACTCACTATTTGTT
>JAODPA010051889.1:0-11529 GCA_025585075.1 Nepenthes mirabilis | reverse complement strand
TGCTTAAATTCAATATATATAATATTATAACCACAATAATGTATAGCATAAAATAAAAGTCATATAAATTTTTACATGTGCTGAAATAATTTTTAAGCAAGACATTACTTAGTTTCCGATTCATCAACTCGTTACTTAACTGATTCATCAACTGGTTTGGTCATTAACATGTTCATCAACCGGTTTGGCTAATAAAAAAATCTTGCCGGTTTTAGAAATTGGATCATCATCCTAACCAGTTCACCATCATGTGTAAAATAAAATGACAGGTTTATCATTTTATAGAGCACTTAAAACCCTGGTTTTTACTCTTCATCATGTACTAAATTTTCAACGGGTTTGTTGAAAACGGTTCACTTTCAATTTCAGCAGCTGGTTCTCATAATGGTCAACTGGTTCACATAATTTTTAGCTGTTTTACTAACTTAACATATTATATATGATCACTTTGTCCATAATTTTCTAGTCATTTTACCCATAATTTATAGAATAGCTATTTAGTGCAGCGGCCGGTTCATATACATCATCCAGTGTTATCACCGGTTCAATGACTGGTTCACCATGTAAATTTATTCCTATTATATTTTTAGAATCAGCACATGATATTGTACCGGTTCATGTAAAATTTTAAATATTATATTTCCCTGGTTCAACATTATACACTGATTTTTTATGTCAAAATCTACATCTTGCCGATTCAGCAACACATAATTTTTTGTAGGCTGAACCAATCAATTTTTTAAAATGAGTTTTGGCACCAACTTCATGACATATTAACTGGTTTATCAAAATTTTAAAATTAATTTTTATGGGGTTTGAACCTATTAAAAATCCTGGAGAAACCATCAGCATCAGTAGCAAAGCATTCTCAACCGGTTTAGGCAGCTGACCGATTTTCTCTTTATTAAACAGGCTAATTTTATGAAGAATAATTTTAAAACAGCAATATGGTGAATTGTCCAATTTCATAGAGTTCCTAAATAAAAATTTTTATGACATGAATCGATTAAATATAGTATGTGAAAATTTACACATCAGCATAGTGTAGAAATCAACTTTCATGGAACATTAATCTGATTTTTCCTATTCTAACATGATAGCAGCAAGGATTAAAGTATTAGAGCAACAATACTTGAAGATAATAACGAGAATTCATCAACAATTGAAGGAAGTATAGTGTTCTTGCCTGAATTAAATTGAAACTTAAATCTAAATCCTTAACTCACAACCGGGTCTCCTTTTTCTGGTTCTATTTTCCACCTCTATTTTGTTCAGTTTTTCCTTCTCTTTTCTCTCCGTTTCTTTCCTCTTTCTTTTATTTTTTACTTAATTTATTTACATACTAAGTTAGCTAAGTTATTCCTGATTAAAATTGGAGTTGCTACCCCTCGGTTGAGCTGTCCAAATTCAGCTTCCTTCTATGTTGATTCAGCTCAAAATTGGCTGATCTATTTGCCTCAGAATTAGCCACTTATTCATGTATTATTGGAGCCTAAAATTTGTTGGAATTAATACCTGTTTGGCCTCTAATATGCCATGTGTCTTCCCTCCTTAATGTGCCATGTGTTACTCTAAATTTTCATTTGTTAGTATGTTAGTAGGTGTTAGCTAAATTAGCTTATTGTATGTGTGTTAGTGGATGCTGTGCCATGTGTCCCTCTCTCCAATTTTCCCATTACTGAATTTTTGCTAAGTATTGAGCTGTGTATATGAATTCCTCAATGTGATGTGTGTCCCTTTTCCATTAGTGAATTTTTTGGCTAAGTGCTGGAAATTAACTAAGTAGTGAGTCCTGTTCCTTACTTTGCTAAATTTCCTAAGCGTAATTGCTGTTGCCGTGTCCTCTTTTTATATTATTCAGCTGAAAATTTTGTTATGCTACTATTTGGATGGTACGGCAACTAATCGGTTGTTTTCGTGTCCGCCGTACTACTAATTTTATCAACCACGATTAAATCAATTGCAAATCGGTCCATTAATTAAATTTTATACCCTTGTGGCGTTCCGGAGTAAATTTTACATTTTTTAACTCATAATATAATTATCGAAATAAATATATTCATGAACTTTCAACCCTTACATTCCAAGTGCATCTTCCTGACAAAAATCGATGTATATTTATGGCTATCAAATCTTGTCAATTAATGCTTGATTTGTTTGTATCTATGGTGATTTTCTAATTGTTTGACTACTTTTTTTACTCCAAAACACATCACTTTGTATCATTTTTTGATGTAAAAGGAACCACTCTTGTTCAATTTTTGTCCCAATTTCAAGTCTCAAAATCCAATGAAATTTCTAATGCTCAAAAGTTTGAAGAGGAGAGTTCATTTAAATACTTTAGCGCTCCTTTGGGAGATGTTTTCAAATATTATCTTGATTACCCTATTTTATATGAGAAATTATTTTATTTTTCTACTTTTATAAAACATTGCTCCTCCCGTCTCAGTTGTTGTCTCCAAAACTCTTCTCCATATGTTATGGAGCCTCTAAGTTCCTACAACTTCTTAGGAAATTATTTAGTTCAATATCTCTTACCTTTTGTTCTATGACATCTTTGATTATTATTGTTATCCAAGTAGAACCGATTGACTGGATATTGAATTTGAAAGATGTGGTGAGCCTTCTGCATGCTTTGATTCTATCGTCGAAAATTTTTATCCTTTTTTTTTTCCCTTTAAGTCAAATGGTTTAAAGTCATTTATATATGAATATATTTTGCATATAAATGCATCATGAATGAAAGAAGAATTTTTATTTTTTACATTTGGTTCATGGTTCTTAATCTATTCCTTCTATATTTTGGATTTATATTCATCCACATGGGATTGTAATTCATCAAAAATTTATATCAATAAAACTATTTGAATGAAAAAATTTCTTCGGTTATCAATTCTGATAATCAAAAATTTTTTGGATACTAACTCATTATAGACCTCACCATTTGGTACCTTGATAGCTCGAAGTTTCAATAATTTGAAATTTTGATAGTTAAGCCTCTTGACAAACTAGTATCCTTAATTCACTATTTAGAATTTAAATCATAAGAGTCAATTGAATTATTTTTTGAGGTGAGCCAAATCTCCGAAGTGTAATCTCAATAATGCCATAACCATCATTGCCTATGTAACAAAAATGACCTATTAATAACATACTTAATGCCTTAAGAAGGCAGCTTGTGAATTGCACCGTTTTAATTTATTTTAATACATAGAGTTTTGGTTTAAATAGAGAAAAATATGTTTTATTATCTGAGCAACATGTTTGAATTAGCATTATTTTTTAAACACATTTTTTTTAATTCTTATCGCTCTTTGAAATTCTAAGTTCTTTTGCTCTCCTATTTGAACCATAATAGAACCTTCTTCCTCACTTTGCACTAAAGAATCAACTTTTCAATTTCTCTAATTGTCTAGCTTCCAATCCTTAGTGGATCCACAAAGGTTCTTGAAGAATATGGTTGATATAGCATCTTGTTTGCCTATAAAAGATATACTAGATATTTACAATAGGTATAACATTCCTCTAACTATATATTTCTAGGCTCCTTTTCTTGATGAGAGGGCTTGATCTCCAAGGGATGGTTTCATTTCCATTTATGAGGCACACTTAAAAGATGGCTTCCAGATTCTCTTTGCTAGATAATTTATTAAAACAATGGAGGCATTTGAAATACCCATTGCCCATCTTTATCCTAATGCCATTAGATTTATTATTGCTTTGTACGTCTTTTTCTGGCAATGAAAATTATAATTGGATTTACAAATAGTTAAAGTCATTTTTTACTTTAACCAAGAGAGTGATTGGATCTCCTTCACTCCCAGGAATGAGTTTTAAATAAGAGCGAGAAATGCTACTTCAATTAAGAATTAGAAGTACATTTTTCTTCCATCAAGGTTTCTAATGATTGGGTTTTGAATAAATGGAATTGTATTAGTAAAGTGTATTATAGTATTGCTCTTGAGAATGAGCTTTCAATGACCAAACCCTAATCTAATTTAGTTAAAGAACACAATGCCAAGCCGCATAAAATTGGTAAATTTTTTACTTAGGTCGCCCTTGATGCAGTCAACTGGCATGCTGTTCTTAGAGGAGAGGTCATTACTAATATGTCTTGTCATCCTTAAAAAAAGGAGGAAAGGCATTTTTATTGGCTCCCTTGTTGGGGATGACATTGGTCACCTAGCATTTTTGTTACTACTTTACCAACTCATCATTCAGATGATGATGAGGTTTTAAGAACCATTGATGAAGTTTTTGAAAAATGTATTCTTGAAGTTAGGGCTGAGTTGAAGGATAAGGTATCCACTCATTTAGCAACTTCGGTTGTTGTATCTTTTCCTGTTGGTCTTTCAAAGGAGACAACTACTTTAGATTTTAGAGAAAAGATTCTCATTATTCCTTCTAGGGTGGTGCATAGCTCTCCACTTTATTTCTCACACGAGGAAGATCTAGTTAATACTCCTATTATTATTATGAATTTTAGTCATTCTTGACCTTCCTACATCTATTGAGCCATTGCTTTATTCTTTTATAATTTGTGCTACTTCTTTTGGACTAGAGAATCCATGTAGATATTGTTAGAGAGTTTATAAATTATTCTTTGCCATCCCCTCTGAGTTTCATGGGTTCTGAGGCTTTATATGGAGCCTCAAGTTTTGAGGTTTCTCTATATAGTTGACATTTGCCTTTTCTTTGTTGGTGGCAGTCACCTACACGAAACATTGAGCCAACCAAATTATCATCATCAGGTTTTGTATCTAGAGAGTGTTGCCCGATCTAAGAGGTAATCTCTAAATCTCTAATTCCAAGCATTCATTTATCTTTAAATTGTTGACTTGAACTTTATTATAGTCTAAAAACTTGGTGCGGGGGATAAGGAGTAGGTTATATAGTTAGGACATTGAGATTGATCGCTTGTCTCGATCTCAAATTGATGCTTCTATGATTCAAGATTTGGAGTACAGAGTTATAGTTTCTAAAACTAGGGTGTCATTCTTTAAAAACCGATCAGCCTATCTTGACAAAGAAGTGAAAAAGTGGATGAGTCGATCTCATGGTTATGCCGATCAAGCTACTATTACTACAGATCAAGCTTCTTCTTTTGAGAAAATGACTTTCGATACTGAGTGACGTGTGCAACAGCTATTGACTCCATAGATGGACTAAGAACTGAATGTGTGAAGCTTGAGGAATTACTAAGGAAGTGCATCTGACTCAAAGAAATTGGCTCCCTACTTGATTCTCTATTGAATGATGGAATCGACCTTTATAAAAGGATAGTCTACTTGGTCACCTTTTACTTTCGCATTCGTGTTTTGGATACTAAAAATTCTAGAGCTTCTTTGTCATTCGAAGTTAAAAACTTTGAAAACAATAAACTGAGAAAAGATCTATAATTAAAAAGTTAACTGATGGGAAGCCATTCTTGGATATATTCCCATCACTTGGATCAATTTGTTATTGAGTCCATATAACGGTCCATCCGATGATTCTATTTGATTTCTTTTTAGCCTTAACTTTATGAACATATCGAAGTAAATAATATTTCTTAAATTTTTGATATCAACAAAGACCCATTTCAATTAATAGTTATAGACTCTGTCTGAAATATGCACTAATACAATAAGTTGACTAGAATGAGGAGAGACTATATGTGCCATACTATTGTTATTAAAATTAATAATATTATTTTCTAACATTAACTTCTATCTCTTGTTAGAGAAAGCTTCCTTTTGATGATTTAGAGTCTTTTTACTGGCGGATTCAGTTGACATCATGTTGCTAACCGCAGTCGTCACTTGGTTTCGTGGTTCCTTAATCTTCCCGTCATCTTTATTATTACCTAGGATGGACCCAAGGTTTTATAGATATTTCTTGATGTATGCTTTAATTGGTTTGTGCCACTTTAAAAATTTTTCATTTTAAATCTGCATCATAGCATTTATTTGGTTGTCATTCAATGGCGTAAGATTTAGCGACTTGTACTTTCTGTGAATGCTTGACTCAATTTTCTATTACTTTTTATAATTTCAAGTAGAGGAGTTATAGCTATTTTTATTCTTTCTCCCACCATTTGATCTCAAATGATGCTCATAATTTGAGCATTTTAGCTGCTTTGTTTCGCTAGTCTCTTCTGTTACAATGTTGACTCGGGTGATAGTCTCTGCCTTTAAGAATATCTCAGGGTCATGTTGAACTAGATATTTGAAACGTTACCTGGTTGTGTAATAACTACAAAAGTATTTAGTTTCACATTATCAGCGAGTTTCAAGATGCTTCTAGTCTCATCATTAAATTTGGCCCAAAAAAAAAAACATTTTAGGATTTTATTGGAAATTTGTCAGATATTAATAAAGTGTCAGAAGTACTTTTCCTCTCTCATACTAAAAGCGAATTGAAATAATAATTTTGTGCTAATTCCTTAAACAATTGAATCGAATTTAGTGCTAATCTATAGAACCAAATTTTATACGTCCCTCGTTAAAGTTGAAGGGAAGTAAAGGCACAGCGTGGCATCCTCTAGGTTTTAGAAGCTAAGTAATTTTCGCAAGTGGTTAAAATGATCCATTAGATCAGCACTTCTATCATAAGGCTCTAGAATTGGTATTTTAAATTTATAGGGAGCTGGTGTCACTTTATTTCGAAGGTGAAGGTTGTATGATCCAATTTGGTTGTTTATCCAGTAGTGATTTCTCAAAAAATATGCTATTCAATTTTCTTTAGTTGTTCCTCAACTTTAGTTTTGAAGTCGATTCTTCTTTCGTTAAGAAATATCGTTAACCCTGAGTGATTAGTAAATATGCCTAATATCTACTTAGCTAGGAGGGTTTTGAGCATGCTTCTATAAGACCCTTTCTCTTGGATTGAAGAGTATTCGGAATCTTGTGTATATCAAAGATTCCATCATTTAGGATTTTCTTCCCCAACTTTTAAGTTTAAGTGTCATTTAAGACCTAAAGGAATAATATAAACAAGCACCTCAGGTTCCGTTGGGGTCTTCTGTTGAGGATGGCCCCTGATTGAGATGATTTTCTTTCCCTTCGACCTCCTCCTCGGGGCTGAGGCTTGTATCTGAATGACTTCACTCTTGCGAGTTTGGCCTTCAACTCTACCCCATAAAAACTTTAACATCTTTGATATATCCTAAAACATCTTTGATATATCCTAAATTTGGGTGGTCAAAACCCTAATGTCTAGATTGGCCAGTGAAGGAGCACTTTCATAACTACCTTCTTCATGAATTATGCCATTAGATGAGATATCTTTGGGTGTTTGACTTGAATGTGCTTGTGCTCCTACATTCACCATTTTTTCTTTGTCAAGAAAGAGAGTGATTTTCATATTGATGTGATGTAAATCAAGTTGAAAGGGATGGTTTAACATCATTTTCACAGACGATGCCAATTAGACATGTCTTGAATATGGATAGTAATTTGAATAAAATCGGGTTGAACGTTTGAGTCTTTATATCCTAATCTTATGGATCACAATATTTAATAAGGGATTAGAAGATACAAAACCCACTATTTGATATAT
Organism: Nepenthes mirabilis; assembly: GCA_025585075.1. Lineage (NCBI taxonomy): Eukaryota > Viridiplantae > Streptophyta > Magnoliopsida > Caryophyllales > Nepenthaceae > Nepenthes > Nepenthes mirabilis. Next base: position 3,990 of record JAODPA010051889.1, on the reverse strand, counting down.
CCTTAAACACTCAAATAAGAAATATATCGTAGATAATGAAAAGAATAATGAGAGAATTAAAGATAAAATAGAGTTGGGATTATAGGGTTAGGCTTCGTGATTTATGGGATTTTCTTATATTTAGAGAATAAGAGCTTTATACTTATTTTTCCCCCAATTGTCCATATTCCTTCATGAATTTCAAGAGAAGTTAGCTATTTTATAATTTTGTTGCCAACTTGTAGCCATTTTTTGAAGAGGAATAATTTTCTATTATTTTGAGTCGTTACACTGATTGGGAATCGAATTACTGAACAATTTTATATATTCCGAGTTAATGCATTAATTTATTGCTTAATTTGACCGCCTATTCCTTAGTTCATGTAATCATTCATCAGAATTATCATTCAATTTAATTAACTATCTAACCATTCGATTCTTTAATCTTTAGAATCTCTAGCAGTTTAGTTATTTGGCTATTCAATAATTTGATCATTTGGTCAAATTCTTTTTCTGATACAAGTTCAATAATTCAATTAATCTATCTCTAATCATATGTTTTTTGTTCGCGGGCCTCATCCATCAATTGGTTTTGTCAGTTTTATTTTAGACGACACCTAATAAGGATGATATGCCATGCTGGTGGAAGCTCCTGGGCATGCTTTAGTAAAAGGAAGTGACTGAAATTGGGATATTTGGCATTGGAAACTTACGATTATGGCTTCTCTATCCCTTGTATCATTTTCTATATTCGTTAACCGGGTAAAGCAATATTAATGTCCTCCACATGCCTTAACACTTGTCCACTCATCCTCTTATGGAGGCAGAATTCATTCCAATTCATATATGAGTCTTCTTTTATCCCAAAATAAAATTTTTGTTAATTCAGTGAAGTTATTTACATGTGTCTTCAAAGTGCATGTGATTGAGTAATATATCTCGGTATGAATTGTCCAACAATCATGAAAACGCTGGAGGAGATAGGGGGATGAAGAGACGCGGCGAGGAAGAGTCCTCGGTCTCTGTCGTCACAGGAGGTGACCTCCTTCTGGCTTGCGAGTCTGAAGACTCAGTGAGCGTGGCTGAGCAAGCCTCTGACTGGGTGGTGGATTCTGGCGCATCTATCCACGTTACTCCCAGGAGAGAGCTGTTCTCCACTTATACTCCCTGCGCCCCAGGAGTATTGAAGATGGGCAACTTGGAGACGTCCAAAATTGTTGGACGAGAAGACATCTCCTTGTTGACAAACACTGGTGCCCGGCTGGTTTTGAGGGACGTCCGACACGTCCCCGATATTCGCATGAATATCATTTCAGCGGGACAGCTCGATGATGAAGGCTACTGCAGCGTCTTTTGTGACAGCAGTTTCAAACTGAAGAAGGGCTCGATGGTAGTTGCCTGAGGAGTAAAGGCTTCAGGTCTCTAGACAATGAACGCCTAGGCCGAGGTAGCAGAGGTGAATGCTACGGGGATTATGGAGTCCTCGGACCTGTGGCACAAGAGACTCGGACACATGAGTGAGCGTGGCATGAGTCATCTGGCCAAGAAGGGTCTCATCCCGGAAGTGGATGGAGACAGGCCGAGGACTTGCCCTCACTGTTTGGCGGGGAAGCAGCGAAGGGTCTCCTTTTCAGGAGACGCATCTTCCAGGAAGTCCGAGATCTTGGAACTCGTCCACACAGACGTGTGTGGGCCTCTACCGGAGAAGTCATTTGGAGGTGCACAATACTTTGTGACCTTCATTGACGATTGTTCAAGGAAGCTGTGGGTGTTCCCGTTGAAAACCAAGGACCAGGTTGCGGGAACCTTTGAGCAGTTCCATGCGCTCGTTGAGCGAGAAACCGGGAAGAGGTTAAAGGCCGTGCGGAGCGACAACGGCGGTGAGTTCATTGGAACGTTTGATGCCTATTGCAAGACTCTCGGCATCAAACATCAGAAGACTCCACCCAAGACGCCGCAACTGAATGGCGTGGCCGAGAGGATGAATCGCACCCTGATGGAAAGGGTCAGGTGCATGTTGTCCGAGGCCAGGCTTCCGGGATCTTTTTGGGCCGAGGCCTTGAAGACGGCCGCCCACGTGATCAACCGGTCGCTTTGTAAGCCTCTAGATGGGGAAGTTCCAGAGGGGATTTGAACTGGAAGGGAACCAGCTTACAACCATCTCAGGACCTTTGGTTGTAAGGCCTTTGTTCATGTTTCGAGAAATGAGAGAACCAAACTTGAGCCAAAGACCATGCAATGTGTCTTTCTGGGCTATGGCGAGGATGAGTTTGGGTTCAGACTGTATGACCCAAAGGAGAAGAAGCTGGTACGATCCCGAGACGTGGTTTTCGTTGAGGACGAGACCATAGAGGACTTTGGAAAAGAGTTGAAGTCTCTACCCAACACTTCCAGGACGGACAAAAGTGACAGTGATAGTGTCCGTCCTGTACGTCTTGCGTCCGACGCCAGCGGACCAAGAGTTGTTGCCAACCAGGATCAGGCGATTCGAGCGCCTTAGGATCAGGTTAAAGATTTGGAGCCTCAAGTGGATGAGGAGGCCCCTGTGAGACGGTCGTCCAGGCCGAGACGACCGTCCATCCGCCTTCCAGCAAGTGAGTACGTCCTCCTCACTGATGCTGGAGAACTAGAGGATTTTGGCGAGGCTATGAGGAGCTCCCAGAAGGATCAATGGTTTGAGGCCATGGAAGAGAAAATGGCCTCACTTCATGAGAACCATACCTTTGAGCTAGCCAAGCTGCCTAAGGGGAAGAAGGCCCTAAAGAACAAATGGGTCTTCCGGCTGAAGGCGACCGAGGACCTGAGCGCCCCGAGACACAAGGCACGACTTATGGTCAAGGGATTTGGTCAACGAAAGGGTGTTGACTTTGGTGAAATTTTTGGGCCCGTTGTGAAGATGTCCTCGGTCCGTATAGTGCTCGGACTGGCAGCAGCGTTAGACCTGGAGATTGAGTAATTGGATGTCCAGACAGCTTTTCTCCATGGAGATCTAGAGGAAGAGATCTACATGGAGCATCCAGATGGTTTTGAAGTCAAAGGAAAGGAGGGACTGGTTTGTCGTTTGAAGAAGAGCTTGTATGGGCTGAAACAAGCTCCGAGACAGTGGTATCGGAAGTTTGAGTCTGTTATGGTCGGACAGGGATACCATAAGATTTCTTCGGAGCACTGTGTCTTTGTGCAGAAGTTCTCGGAAAACGATTTCGTCATCCTTCTCCTTTATGTGGACGACATGCTAGTTGTCGGACAGAATAGTGCTCGGATCAAGGAGCTAAAGAAGCAACTGGGACAGTCTTTCACCATGAAAGACCTCGGACCGGCAAAACAGATTCTAGGAATCAGAATTTCTCGCGACCGAGAGGGCAAGAAGCTTCGGCTGTCCCAGGAAGGCTATATTGAAAAGGTGCTTCAGAGATTCAGCATGGAAGGGTCCAAACCTGTCAGCACTCCTTTGGCCAACCATTTTAAGTTGAGAAAACAGCAGTGTCCGTCCTCGGACACTGAGAAGGCGCGCATGAGTAAGGTACCTTACTCCTCGGCCGTTGGCAGCCTTATGTACGCGGCCGTGTGTACGCGGCCGGACATTGCTATGCGGTTGGCCTTGTGAGCAGATTCCTCTCAAACCCAGGTATGGAGCATTGGTCAGCAGTGAAGTGGATCTTCAGATATCTTCGCGGGACCTCTAAGACGGGTTTGCAGTTTGGAAATGAAAAGCTTCAGCTGATTGCGTACACGGACGCAGATATGGCAGGGGATGTTGATTCTCGGAAGTCAACGTCCGGATACTTGGTGAAGTTTGCGGGAGGGGCGGTCTCCTGGCAGTCTAAGTTGCAGAAGTGCGTCACTCTCTCCACTACGGAAGTAGAGTTCATTGTAGTGACCGAGGCCTGTAAAGAGATGCTTTGATGAAGATGTTCGTCCAAGAGTTGGGTCTAAGGTAAGAGACGTACGAGGTCCTTTGTGATAGTCAAAGTGCCATTCACTTGTATAAAAACTCCTCATTCCATTCTCGGT
>JAODPA010051878.1:0-11531 GCA_025585075.1 Nepenthes mirabilis | reverse complement strand
GCTTGCTTACATAGTCTACGATTTGGAAGTGCGATTGTGTAAATTTGGCTGACTTCTTCTCTTTTTTTAAAAAAAAAAAAAATTTGTCACAAACACATGCTCAAGTCCGTACAGTTAATGATCATCTTCTTCATGCTTGTCAAAACAGAGGACACCCACTAATCAAATTCAACACTGCTTTCTTTGATGGTGAAACCAAAGGAACAACCATAACGCCTGAACTCTACCCAAATCTCCCCATGGAACGACACATTTTCTATATCACTATTTCATATGATACAGACAAACAAGAGTGAAGGTAAACTCAAAAAGCCATACCAAGAAAGGAGACAGAGTGCATGATAATGTATGCGATCATGTTGGAACCTGCATCCCCTGCCAGATCTCAAATCACAAAATTACCCAAATGAAAGCCCGTTTAATTTGAATCCAAAAGTTCGAAAATCTGGCGAAAGATCTCACCTTCTCGAGTTTCTTATAAAAAATCTGTTCCACTTCTCTGCGAAGGCTCTCTACATCTACTGCATAGTCTCTCTGATCTTCCTCCTCCATCAATGGCTGCAACTGCAGCCGAATCCTCTCCAATGTCTTGTGCAAATCGCAGAAGTCCCTAAAAACCACAGCATCAGTTGTCCTCAGTTGAAGCAGGTTCTTAATCGCCACAAGTGCCTGTAGTGAGTAGACACAACCAACAGGGTTAACAAAGACCGGCAAGTTTTTCTTTTGGGTCGTTTTCCACGTACAAGTAAATAAATGAACGGGAAAGCAGGGGATTTTCAGCATGTTCGTTGAATTATTTTTCTTCAGGAGACTCAAATAAGAAATGCCATCATAACTTCAGCTGTTGAGCGCTCAAACACATAATGCAGGCTATGAGGAAAATATTAGGATGGATAACCTTTTCCTGGAGATCAAGGTCAGTCGATGCTGTCAAATCAACCACTGACTTCAAAAAGACTTGATCACTAAAAAATGGAAGCTCCTCCTTATCCATGTTCTGCAACTGACACTCTGCCAGATCACCAACAAGAAAAATGGATTTCCTGCGTAGTCGGATGTCAAAGCTTGAACTGCTCAAGATTTCCTGCAGTGAAGGTGCCATTTTTCACCACTGTCAACCCCTAGAACCCAGGAAGTCAAGTGCGACGTTGATTTTTGGTCAGCGGATGCAACAGTGATGCTTAATTAGGTTACCTGAAGCATCAAGTCTCCAGCTTCAGCATAAAACAGCTGCTGGCCTACTAAATTATTTCTGATCAGCGCAGAAACTGCATACATTGCTTTAATGGCTTCTTCTACAAAATTGGATCTCACCATCTCCATAAGCTTTGCCAATGCCCCGAGTTCTAAGATCTGTGAGTCCTCAAGTAGCAGGATACCATATTGCAAAGGGCAACTCAGAAACTCAAATAATCTGAAGAACAACAATTGAAAAGGAATGAATGTGCAAACCTGCTTCTGAACAACTGGGTTATTCTGACTAGCTTTTCCAAGGACCCAAGCAGAAAGTTTCCTAATCTCTGGCTCAACGTTATCAAGTTCTCTTATGACAGCAACAAGGCCCCCAAGTTTATTCATATCTGACGAGACAAAATCAAGATCGTGTAAACATCTGAAAGTACATTACAACCATGTGTTGCAACAGCAAAAACAAATAAGACCTCATTGAAAGGGGAGATTTCCCAAGAATGAACAAAGAGAAAGGGCATTAAAAAATTGCTCAGCCAACCAATTCTGATTTCAGGTTAAACAACCTAAAAGGCCGGAAAACTGACTGATAGGCAACTGAGTTAGAGATAAAAGAACACAACGTCGGAAGTTAAGGTAAGAGCTGATGTAGCAGCAACGAAGCTCCATTCTTGGCAGCTCAAAAGTAGTTATTGCAAGTGCAGATAGTTACATCAAGTGAAGCCCCAATCTTGGCAGCTCCCCCCNGGGTAACCAAAAAAAAAAAAAACAAAAAAAAGAAGCCTTCTCTTTCAGAATACTTGACACCTTTGCACGACTATGAAACCATGAAATTCCTGCAGCCATTTCTCATAGATTCTTACTTCGACAGCATCACTAGCTCATAAGGAAAATGGTATACAAAGCAGTAAAAGCATCTATCCTAGGCAGTTTGCTTCCTTCTTGCAAGTCAATAATGGTTGAGAATTCTAACATATAATCAAGATTTTCCAGTATAGAGTTGACCTCCCAAGGGTAGCTCATTGGGAATCTCAGATTCAGAGCTCTTAACTAGTACGGTATTTTAAATATCAGCAGCCTCATTTCATCATTCACATCCAAATGTGGCTAATTAATAATTCACCTAGCACAATTGACTTCCACCAAAAATCCTGTTGCTGCAACCTACACTGCAAAAAAAAACTTGGAGAGCAACATGCATTCAGCTGTGTTCCGAACTGGAATGGACAAGTGTGACCCATTTGAACGTCTTCAGTAAAACTAAGCAATGAAGTGCATTGCAAGACTATAATATGCTTAATCGAATGAAATTATCAATCTTTGAACTTGTCATTGTTCCCTGGCATCACAATGGCCCTTGTCCGAAAAAATCATTTATATTCTCTAGCACATTTGAATAGAAAATATATCTAGCCATGTCCCAGTGACCCTTGGGAGCTTCCATGTGGGCCAACTTGCCTTCATATTGAAATGTGATTATCCTATCCATGTTTATAATCCAATATCAAGTGCTTCTGAAATATATGTCCATGTCCAAAATCTGAGATTAAGAGTCATGCTCACAGCTTCTTTCAAGGCCAACTGAATGGCATGTTTAGATATAACATAAAACAAAGTAATTAGCATGTACACTGACAGAACAGTCAGGTGAATAAAACAGGACTCAGTGAGTAATTCTCATTCCCCAAACAGCCATGAGTAATAGACAGTCAAAGCACTTCGGCACTTCAATCATCAAAATGGGTAGAGAAGTCCAACTAAAGATGATTGATCAAAAGCAAAAGATCCCACAATGCGAATCCAAATGAGTTAAAAGGAAGACACAACATCACCAATTAAAAAACCAACTGTGCCCCTATATGCATGAAAGGACAAACAATCGAGAGGTAAAAGTAAAAAAAATAACAACTAACAAGCATAGGAGAGATTGAGAACTTATCAACACAGAATTCTCCCTCTGCTTGACCAATCTGATTCAACCTTGTGATCGTTATCATCAAAATGCTATACAGGAAATTGTTTGAAACTAACTACAACAATACGAAAGAGTTACAGTCTCATTAAGTGAAGTCGGCTATACAAACCTACTGCCTCCATTCCTTTAAGAGCAAAAGCAATTTCATTTCATTTTTCAGCCACTCATCCAAGTTTTCTATGCCTATGTCTCTGTTTGCATGCTATTTAATTGCCAAACATTATGATCCATAGAGCTTACCATGTCATTTGTTGTCTTATAAAATGTTTCTTTCAATTTTACAGTTACAATCCAATGATAAAGCATGCCCTAAGCATTTCTTCATTTTAACATACATAAATCCCATGTCACATCACTGAAAATATCTCTATTTTCTCCTTTTTAATAGGTAATGAAATCTATTATTTTTAGTAATATCTCAATCATTAATTCTAGCTTGTTCACCATTTTCTTCTAGAATTATTAAAATCACACGATGTATTATGCTTGCTTCTATTTACCTTAAACACTTCAGATTCTAGAGCCTCTATCAACTGTTTCTAGGGGTGTACACTGGTACCAATGGGATCGATACCATAAGAACCAGTACCGGTGTAGTTGTACAAGTAGGACCAAAAAACGGTCCTGCTACTGGTACCGGTCTTGTGGGGTACCGGTTCCAAATAGTATCAGTTCTCTAGTATTGTCTAAGTCAAAAGTACTGCCAACAAGAAGATAATTTTTTTTTCTAAAATTTACAAAAAAAAAAAAAACACAAAATAAGTTATGAAAAATAAAAGTCAAACACATTTTATTACAAGTTATAAATAACTGAACCTTAATTTTTTAGCAAAAAAAATTTCTATAATTTTACTCCAAATATATATTTTCACAAATCAGAAATTTTGCAGCTAAACTTAATAACTAATGTATTTCACTATAATATCAAATATGAGCAAAGAAGATGTGTTGAAGAATGGACATGGTGAAATAGGAGAGGAGGGAGTGAGCAAGAGGACGTGAATGCTTTGAAGGTGAGTACCAATGGGGTCAAAGGTAGGATTTTAATTTTAAAAGATTTGTCTATTATTAAAAGGACGCCTTTTAAAAGTGAATACAAGTGAGTACATTGGGGTAGTGGGTGTGGTTAAATTTTTTTAAAAAGAATTATCTATTATACTGTTAGAATCATCAGTAATTCTATACAATCAAAGTACTATCTTAAGTCAAAAGGTTGTCCTGAAACCAATATGAAGAACTGCCGGCCATCTCCCAACCATGGCAGTATCAACCATGTCGTTTTTTTGACACCCCTAATTGCACCAACTTAAATTACAGTCTTACTCTAATTTTATCAACCAAAGCAATATCATCTTAGTATATAACCTACACCAATGAACCTTACCTTGGATATATCTTCTAATTACATCCATGACCAAAGCATGCAAGTAATGAGTCAAAGTGGACCCTTGATGCACTCATATTTTAAAAAATCCTCAGTATTTCTTCATAAATTCAGACACTAGTCAACACTTCCTCATACATACCCTTAACATCTATATATTTTTCAAAGGGCCCTTTTCTTTTTCTAGCACACACCATAAGACTCTCATGGGAACGCTATCATAGAGCTTTTCTAAATCCGACAATAAATCTCTTTCCATTTTTCCTAGATTTCTCTATTAACCTTCTTAAAAGATCTATAACTCTGGTGGTTAAGCATCGTGGCATAAACCCAGAATTGAATTTCAAACACAATAGCTTTTTGTCTCGGCCTTTGTTCAATTATTGTTTTCTGAAGTTTCATAACATTAGTACTTGAAAATTTGTGGAATTTTGAGACTCTCCCTTTGTTTTATAACTAGACTATTGAAACTGCTTAGTTAAATTACCATTAGAGTGAAATCCATTGGATCAAAGCTCACCTTAGGTAATCTGAGATTGTTTTGCATGGTCCCTCATAATCTCTATGCTTTCACAGATTTTGTGACATTGTGCCACCAAATTCACAAGTACAAGAACATTAAGATATACACATAAATAAGCCCGAGTGCAAAATTAGAGTCATTAGCCTAGAAGTATAAGCTTTAGTGCTTTCCCAACAAAAATATTGAAATAAAATTGTAGCTCATAGGGAAAATTTTGCACATACCATTTGCATTATCTATTGGTTCTACAAGTATCAAAAGCTCTTCCAGCGCATGAGAGCGCTCCCCCAATGATAGGGAGGAATTATTTAGATCATCTATTGCGATTCTCATCAACTCTGCATCAGAAGGCATTCTCAACTTCTCCATCAGTTCCTGTGGGGAACATACTATGAGTATAAAACATTTAATAAAAGGATAGAGAAATGGAATAAAGGCATAATGAATGATTTAGTTGGTTTCTACAAAAACCAATCCTCAAAGTTGGGTAAATAAAAGAAAAAGCATTACCAAAAACATGAATTGAAGTCAGATAAATTCAACACATAGCAGATCCAACACAATTTTCGGGTAAGATTTTAACAATTATTGGCATTTTCAGGAATCACAAACTTCACATCTAATTTTAATTCTCTGAGTAATTAAGTTCTAATACCCCCAGTTGAACTGCTAAATTCTAGTATTACAATGGGTCAGATGTCTAGTGATTGACTTATACGTTTTATGCATGAGGCATTTTCTTAACAAGTACTTTACAGGCATGTACTGTGACATATGGTCCAGACATAAGACTTATAGTGTTCACTGAGAAGTTCTGGGTAACGACCCCATAGAGAAGTGACAAGTTTAACCTAGATTTGGGCAGGGGCACCCCACTTCTAGGTTTATTAGGCTAATAACAAATTTCTGACCAAACAAGGAGCAACTCTTCTTATTAATTTAACTCCCATTCTTGAGGTGAGCAATAACATTGACTACACGACCCAAAAAATCCTTTACATGTCTTTTTTTTTTTTGGGGTAAGTAAAAAATCCTTTACATGTCTGGGGAAGATGATCCACAACAAGACCAAAGAAGATAAAGAACAAAAGTGAACTTCCTGGAAACTTCACATCAGCGCCAGGAATCACATGATTAGTTCATTGACAGAAAGTTACAACTTTGAATGGATAAAAATATCGGTATCGATACCAGTTGCAATCATATCGATATCGAATATGTCAGATGGAAAAAAATTATAACCTAACGGGGCTGTATCGGTCGATATTTTGGATATCAACCAATATATGGGCTGTATCGGTCGAAACAAAAACATATTATAATATTGTCACGGTATCAGAAAATATCAGTATTAAACCCCCAATATCAATACATATCAACCAATATTTGCATCAATACCTTTGACAGAGTAGACCAGTTTCAAGAGTTGACTTGCAAACATACAACCTCAGAAGCCTTTTAACAGGAAAGGACTGTAAAGTGCATACCAAAGTTCCAGAGAAATCCCACTCCTTAGATTTCCAAGAATGCCATCACACTACTTGCTAACCAACTCCTACAATATGAAGCCTAAAAAACCAGCACTCATGAAGCTTCAACAAACTTGACTTGTGAAGAAGTCCTACATGCTACAGACCAAGGTACAAGAAAAATAAACACCTTACAATTACACAGTGAATAAGTGATAAAGACATCCCAAAAATTTGATTCATTAACTTATTTTATCATATGCGTTTCTGTATTTTATCATATCTTGAATATCTCTGAAATTCTATAATCTTAATAATCTCTAAAATGCCTATGAAAAATTATATTTTCTTTCCATTATTTTCTGATTTTAGGGTCATTACTTATAAAATTATATTTGTTTTCTAATCAACATAGAAATAAGGTGTCTCTACATCATGACTTAGGCACAAACAAATAATAATAAAGATATCAAATATAATAATTATCCATAATTAATTGAAATTCCAAAATAACTGAAGCCGGATTGGACATTACATAATAAAACCATAAACAACATAATTAGCATTACTCACAACGGTCAGAAGATCGGTTAGACTATTTCCGTTCAGTCTCAAATTCATTTAAGTACCTATTCAATCTAAAAATCTCTACAAAGAAAAATATTTGATCAAAATACTCAACATATCACAAAATAAAACCATACATGGCATTTGTTTTGGCTCACCGGCTTGAATACAAACTATGGACTTAAAATACAAAATTCCAATACTTATAACTAAACAACCCTCAATAATTCGAATACAACTAAACAAAAGTTTTCGATAATTCTTCATCCATATCCTACAAGTATTCATGGCATGCTAATCTATAAGGGTTATAAAATAACTACAAGTTGTGAGTCTAATACTCATTTGTTAGTAAAACATATGAAAGGATGAAAAACCATAGAATATATGCGAAATCCAAAACATGAAATTTTTTTTGTTAAACACATTTCCAATCCTGATTTTGTACAAACAGTTCGGTAAAAATATGCAAATATTCAAATCATGCTGATCGTATAAATCATCAGAATATCGTCCACAAAACATAAAGTTCAAAAAACCGCATTGAAAACTTGTAAAAACACATAAGGTTAAAACATCTCAAAATATAAAATATATTGCAGGTCAAATCACAAGATCCAAGGATAGGGGACTTGTATACTGACTTATCAAAAGGCCAATTTTAAAGAATAGTGATGTAGGGAGGGGGTGAAAGTAGAGAGAAGAATAATAGAGGGGTAAAGACAAGAAATTAGACTAGAGGGGTAGAGACAAGAAAGGGATCAATCTATCTCTTCTCCCTCTCCCTTTTCATCCCTGCTTCTTTTTCTTCTCCCCCTTGTATCTTCTTCCCTCTCCTTCTCCCCCTTCTATTTCTTCCCTCTCCTTTTGTGCATCAATACCAACAAAACCATCAACAGGACTTCACCTTTCTTATGTCTCTACTAACTGTCATCAGTTTTCTCTGAACATTTGATGGTTTGTTTTGTTTGATATGATACAGAAGCAAAAGAAGGGTTGCCCATTTCTGAGGCTTCCATATCGCAGGGTCTAGGGAGAATAAGTTGCATGGCCTTATACCTACATTGTAAAAAAACCATTTCTGTAACCTTATGTTGTGCCAAAACACACCCTCTATATGATACATAAGCCAAATCCAACAAAACCACCAACAACACTCTAGTATTCCTATGTACCTACTACCTGAAAACCTGAACAATGGACAAAATGAACATTTCACATTCTAAATCCCAAACGTGAAAATTAGAGAAATCAGATAGAACTGTCTTCTTTGGACTATCCTTAAATAGCTTCAGATATTTATTATAATTATTTAATCAACACAATCACGTCTCCAAGAAAATATCAAACTACATGAGCCAAGCACATGTTTTTGCACTGAGCATGGCAAACTTAATTTGCAACCGATTCTCCCATTGATTCCTACGAATATAGGAAACTTGTATTTCTCTTTCACAAATCCATCTTTGTTTATGCTGCTAACTCTAAGTTTGGTCCTACTTCTGATGCATTTTGTTACTCAAAATGGAGGAGGAAACTCAGTATCAAATACTTGGCAGTCCTTGGTAGAGCTTATTCTTGATTTTGTGCTGAACCCGATAAACGAACAAATAGGTGGTCATTCTGGAAAATATGAAATAGGTGGCATAGAAGAGGAATATAGAGACTAAACATTCTTCCATTAGCATATTCTTTTATTAGTGTTCCTTGAAGAAAATTAACAGAGGCAGATATATATAGAAATGTCAGGAAGGTTTACTCCTAAACTTGAGAAAACTTGGATAAAATTTGACAGATAATAACTCAGATGTACAAGAGCATTGAACATGAAATACTATGACAAAGATGATAGGTTTTGCTGCTAATTGAGACATTCAAAATGCTACTAAGATTGGTATTACCTTTAACTCTGTTTGACGCTTCTTCAGCTCATCGTGAGATAGGCGCTGGACATTTTGGGCTGTTTCCTTCAATTTTTCAGGATCGGAGTGACCTGTTGTATTTGCAAGAAGCAAAAAATGATCTCTCTTGTTACAAGCAAAAACATGTTACATAGATCAGATGCATTACATTACATTGAGATTGGAAAACTGAATTCAAGTAGAAAGGGGAAGAGTCAAACACTAGACCACTACACACAGACAAGAAACTCTTATTTGACAACACCAAATTGATTATTGCCTCTTCAATTGAAGTGGCATTGAGATTCTCAAGCCCAGAAGTCATCAGGAAGGAGACTTTCAAGGATATGATTTTCTGCCAATACGAATTCTTGTCTTCCAATTTGCTGCATTCTATTTATCTTAGATAACTTCTTCACCTCGTCATATTTTAGCCTCTCGACTTCTCAAATGTTCACCTAGTGCAAGGGAGCTGAGGCTGTTAATACTGGCCAGAAACTTTTGCAATGTAACATTTGCAAGTAATTCATCCCCTTGTAGTCCAAGCAAAGCAGACGATATTGAAATTTCATACTCCTAATAAAATGATATAATTTTTGGAAAGATAAGAAAAAAATAAAAAAATCAAGTATGCGGTAAGATAATACAAACGGTAAACCAAAATTTTTTTTTTTTTTTTTGCAATTCATTGATAGATGAAAACTGGGATACCTACCAATTGCCCACTGTAACATCCCATCGAGAGAAGAGAAACCTCCATCAAGCTCATCGTTACCATTCAATGTCAAGGTTGATTCATCGGTGTCTGTTTTCCCATATAAGTCACCCTCCTCCTTAGCAGTTAACCAATAATAACCAGAAGAGACTGACTTATTCAGGCGGTCTTCTTTAGCAATCACTATGACTGCTGATGTTAGAAATGAAAGCCATAGAACAAGGTTCACTATAACACGCTCCATGTACCTGTAACTTGAAAAGAGAACAAATGTAGAGACGTTAAAACTTAACATCAGAGACAGCCACTTTATCGGCACAAACAACCACTGCTTTTTGCCTTGCATTCTATTCAGCCGTACATAAAGACAGAAAAATAAAAGGCCATTGAAAAGAATTAAAATAATTTGATTTACAAACCATGTGCTGCTTTTGTATTAGACTAGACCCTTGTTCATTAGATACTGCTACTTTGCACATCAACATCTTTCAAATTGAACTCTCTATGAGACAGGTAAAAGATAAGGAAACGTCCAGTGTACGAGGCTCTTTCATTATAGTGTTTGGAAATGGTCTCACATACTTACCTCACTTCAAAGAGGTTGTTTCACTTGTTTGACTCCTAACTTCTGGTTCACAATCGAATAACATTATTATGTACCAAAACCTATCTCCAGAGCTAAATAACATAAATTCGGCAAAAAAAGTAGCATGACATGATGTTAATAACAACAGCCGCCATCGACAGCAACATACAACACATTTTCGTTTGAAGAAAGAGCAATTTTGTATATGACTGGACAGGCGAAACGCGAAGAGAATGGATGTCTAAGCGGTTGAAAAAGTTGGTCTTAAAAGGACAGCAGAGATTAATGTAAGTGAAATCCACACGAGCGCACGCACAGGCATAATGATATCCCAGAAAGAAAAAAAAAACGTAAGCACAATAATCATCGGAGAGTATAACCATGTACCGTAATCGCTGAAAAGTATAGCCAATATCACACAGCACTCTGAAATTGATACAACATAATTCCATAGAATTGTCAATCTACACTTGATTTTCACATTAATGATACAATAATCTACCATTTCACGGTCTGTCACTATAATTCAAAAAGTAGTCATCCAATTTCCAGCCAAAAGTATAAGCAAAAAACTAAACCTATCAAAAGCAAAATATTCACCAGGAATGCCCTGAGGAAGTAGAGTGAACTACTGGAGAAACCAAAGCTGAGAGAACACAAAAAGGGGGATAAGAATTTCTGTCAAGCGCCTGCAGTCCTCTTTCAAATCAAGTATCATAAACCAAATAAATTCTTACATAGTAAGAAAACCAGCTAGGCATACAATTTCATCGAATTAATAACAGAACAACCTTCAGATCGTAACAACGGCTAGAATGAAAAATAAATCATATAAGAGACGAAGAATCACCGCAGAAAACTGATTGCCTGTTGCAAATAGAATAAACTGAGTTGATTATCTCCGACTCTAGATTTTGCGGTAAATGTACTCAAATTGAGTAAATCTCGCAAATCGAGGTATTGATTAACAAACCAAGTCAGACAATTTAGGGCACAAAAATTCAAGAGATGTAGAGTTCAAAGGAGGAATGCGACGGAAAAGGGTAATTCGCTGTTGCGCACGAGGTGGGGCAGGAAGAGATTGAATTCAGAGTTGTCGAGGGGGCACGTGAGTGGTAGTAGAAAACTTGTATTCAACGTCATCCGCCCAATCAAAAGACAGGATGAAGGCACTGCTCTGGTCTGGTCTTACGAAATTATTTAATTTTAGGGTTTCTTTTTTT
>JAODPA010051867.1:0-11530 GCA_025585075.1 Nepenthes mirabilis | reverse complement strand
ATACCTGAGTTATGTCGTCGGTGCCACTACTGAAGTTTAGTGGATTTTGAGATCCTGTGTGTAATGTTAATTATAATTTTGGATATTGTGCAGAGTTTCTTACAGGTACTTGTATTTTGGTAAATGTTCAAGTTACAAATGGAACTCTGCCCAATTTTCTACAGAAATTTATAAAAAATTAAGTTATATTAGTTTATTAACGGAGGGGTTATTAGGAAAAATAACCCGGTTCGTCGCAGATATCATTTAGTCATCTTTTTTTTTAATAGTACAACTATTTTGGCTTTCAAAACTTTAGATAATGACTATCTTCAAGGACAAGGCCATAAGTTTTCAAAGCAGAGATTTTAATTACCACTTCTGACTTACATATGGTTAACGCTAGTCATGAACTTCTCCCCCACTGAAGCAAAGGTATGACCTTAACATTCTCAACGACATTATATTCCACGGTAACCTACCAGACTCATTTGATTTCCAAAACTAATTACAAATCTCTCTAAATCAGACGTCTTACTTGAATTGTAGTCCTCCAAGAATACTTGTCGGATTATTTAATGACTTCGGTTATACCCAAGATAACCATAAGCTTTCAAGACACTAATTGGTCATCCCAATAGCCATCACTGAAAATCTTATAGATCCTAAGATCACGCTATCAAAGAGTTATAAGCCTAACAGGGCATTTCCTCCACAAAACTCGCATTCCTAATTTTTGAAATTCATGAACAACTTTATCAGTCTATCTTATCTTCCTTGAATGTTCTGGGGTATTTCACAATGATACCAAAGCCTATACTTCCATGGTTCTGCCTAGAATTCTCAACGATTGTCATCGATTTTGACACAACCTCAAATTATCGGTCAACAGATAAGTCAACCTAATCCTCCTATAATCATTCTCAAATAGTCACACGGCCGAAGCCCCTTAATGACCATAAAATAACTTTAAGGTGATAAACTAATTAATCTTAACTCAGATTCTCATTGAATATTTTATAGGAAGACGTCATCAATCTTTTGATACCCTAATCAATTTAAACTTTTTTTTGGGTAAGTAATTAAATCCATTAAAGTTTAAATAAAATGTACAGAAAAAACTATGTTCTTAACCAAGTATTTTTTCGACTTGGGGAAAGAGACATGTACCAGGGGAGGCCCCAAACCAATGACAACAGTCATTAAAAAAAAGAAAAAAAGATTACAATAATATTCGATCATTAAAATAAAGAAAACCAAACGGCCACAGTGAATGAAGAATCACCCTGCCACTGCAGAAAAGGCACTTCGGCTTCAAAAGGCCACACCGCCTCAAAATGCACTCCGGCTTCAGAAACCACTCTGTCCTCTAAAGGCACTCCGGCATTGAACTGCAACTCCGTCCTCAGCACTCGCAAACCACGTGATCCGCTCTGGCCTTTTTGAGAGCAAAAGGCACTCAGGCTTCAGAAGCCACTCCGGCCTTAAGAGGCACTCCAGCATCAAAATGCCTCACACTCCGGATTCACTCCGGCTTTAACAGTACAAAGGCATTCCGACTTCAAAAGGCCACTCCGCCTCAAAAAGCACTCCGGCTTCAAGAACCACTCCGTCCTCTAAAGGCATTCCGGAATTGAAATACCACACCATCCACAGCACACGCAAACTCCACTCTGGCCTTTTAGCGTGCAAAAGGCACTCCGATTTCTAAATCCACTCTGTCCACAAGGGGCACTCCGGCAGCAAAATGCCACTCCGGCATCAAAACGGCACTCTGGCTTCAAAAAGCCACTGTGCCACTTCAGCCTCTTGTCAAACCGGAGGAAGCCAACCATCATTCAACAGATGCGAGAGCTATCAAAATCTTCGGAGGCCCGCCACTAAACCATCCAGATCGTTATATTGATCTATCGAAAAATCCTTATTCCATTTCAGCAGGATAATAAGGAAATCAAATAAAAGCAACTTCCTCACCGGAGGTAATGGGACAATGAGAGTCTTAGTGGAAGTGGCAGTCATCAGCATACGGAGGGCAGCAAAATAAGTACCCGAGATGCTCCTCAGATAATCCTCCGCCGTCAGAAAGTATGATCTGAACTTATCCTGAGTGTGCTCAGACACATCATTCCAACATAATCCAACGAAATCCAACAAGAAATCGCGCTGGTCCTTGACTATGGATTTCAAGAAAGTCTGAGATTCATTCTCTCCAAGTAAGCACTAAATGGCATAAAGCATTGGATTCTTGAACACCTCCTCAGCATTCCATTCCTCGACAATCAGAGAAGAATCATCATCAGAGTCACTGCCAGTGACCCAATTTTCATCAGCATCATCAGCAGGGGGACAGCATGAACATCATCACCAGGTTCCAGATTCATAAGTATTTCAACTTTGGAATTTGTAACCTTTTGTTCTAACGGCTTATTATCAGAAGCAGTACCAGGAATCGAAATAGGAGCATTGCATGTTAGCTCAACAAGAGGACCACATTGAAGCTCCTGCACATCTAAATCCTCAGGATCTTGGAGAATAGCCAATGAGTTGACTGAGTCAAAAACATCCAATACAGACCCCTCAGCAATTGCAAGGTTCATACCAACCCCAGAGCTAATGCAAGCTTCAACAGAAGGAGCCTCAATAGGCTCAGGATTGACAGCGGAAGTCTCAAGATCAAGACCCGAATTCTCAGCCTTCAAAAGTTGTGAGCTATCAGCATCAATGGTGGCCTTAGAAGAAAGACATCCCCGTTCATCCAAGGCGGCAACAGGGGTCAGGTTTTCGGGGCCAGCACCCTGACAAGCAGGCAGATCCTTCCTGGAGCTCTTTTGGAGGAGTGAGAGGGACTAATCAATTTAAACTTATGCCTTAGATTCCACAACTCGATAGCTAGATATTATCCTTTATCAATTCGAGAGTAATAGCACTGTAGTTTTTCCGCCAAACTACTATTAAGATCAAATTAAGACTTGGTACCTTCGTTGACCCAAAAACATCATACAGGCATGGATTTAGAATCCCCAAAATGACACTAGGTTACAATATTAAGCCCAAGGCCTTACCTCTTATTGCGACAGGTGGCACTTAATCACCGCAAACATCTTCTTCAGTCGATGGATCCAAGTGTCTGCCTTCAATGGGTTGGTTTTTCCTGAGAATCCAGGAGCTCGCTCATTGGTAAAATAATTGTAGACCGACCTCTCATGATGGACAGGAAATCGGGGGTGGTCATCGGAGTTGGTGGTGTTTAAGCTTTTATAACTTCAGCCATCCTGTCTAACAGGTTTTAGTACATTGCCTCCCAATCTGGAGAGTTGTTAATCCGTACGTTTCACCTTCGTTTATTAAACATGACTTCAGGGATGACTTTAATTTCAGAAAAGAACATTTTCGTTAGTCAATTAGTCGAAAGATGGCTATCACAAATGTCTCTGTCCAAAGCATAATTAAAGCTAACCCTCTTCTTGCCTTAAATAATCCTATCCTAAGTTTCCGCATTGATTTAAATTAACCTTAAGCATCTCAGTTCAACCTCTCTTTGATACCAACTATGACGGCCTGGCCTTATTCCACTTCATAAAGCCGCCGTCAACCCATAATTCTTGCTTTAAAATAAAATAATAAATGGACATAAAAATTTTCTTTTCAATCATACACAGGATCTCATGAGGCCGGACTGTATAAAGCTGGCCCACCAGTTTGATTTCAAACTTGTCCGGCCGACTCTAATGTTAGCCGTACCTAATTGCCCTGGTATGCTTACTAAAAATTATAACTTTTATTCATAACATAGAAACATGCTAACATTTATAAGTTTATGACAGCAGAACAGTTTTACAAGTCTCCACAAAATATCAAAATAATTAAACAAGCTCTTCATTGATTAGCTCCGGTCATCAAAGCAGTCTAGTCACTTTATAAGGCCCTACTCAATTTTGTCCTCCATGAACCTTTCGTCATCTGAAAATAACAAGAGTGAGCTACAAAGCCCAATAGAATACTCACATGCAGAAAACATAAACATATATTCATAAGCGAATATAACTTAGCAAACGAAAATCATCATGTCTTTAGTTTAGAATTTCCTTAGTCTTTTTCCTTATTATCTTGTCTTCTGAAAACTCATAAAACCATTGAAAATTCTTATCATCTTTAGGGACCGGACGGGAGCGGACAACATCGAGGACGGGTTGTGTATAACCCCACAACCTAAAGCCGTATCCCTCATTATGCTCCCCAGGGCAGGAGGTAATGCCTTTAACCTGGCATACCGGGCCGTAGTCCATAGTTCTTATGCTACCAAAAGTCCCCTCTCGTGGCCCAGGAGGCAATCCTCGAGTATCACTCCAATATCCTTCATCCATCTTTAATAGCAAGTTTAATGGAGACTCGGTTCATAGTTCTTGTCCTTTAATGGCCATTCATCATAGTTCGAAAGTCTTTTTTTTTGTTAAGTAATTAATTGCATTTAAATTAGAATAGAATGTACAAGTACTATAATCTTTACTAAGTGTTTTACCGACTTGGCAAAAGAGACATAGAAACAGGGAGTCCCCTGACAAGATTACAAAATCAAAATCAGCATTCCGAAAGTTGAAAAAGGAGTATAGGCGAGGGTGGCAGTTCAAGATCAACTCCATCCCCACCACACACAAGGTCGCTCCAATCTTAAAGAGTACCAGGCCACTCCGCTCTTGAAGAGGGCAAAGGTGCTCCGAAAACACATGCCGCTCCGTACAGTGCACGTCGTCCAATGACTCCGGATAAAGTGAGCAAAGGTACTCCGGCCGGCAGTTAAGGCCAACAAAAGGACTCCGGGCATCTAGGAACACATTGCCACTCCGCCCCACGACAGAGGAACTCTATCGCACGCCGTCCAATGCACACCAGATTTTGCAAAGCACTTCGGCCTCCAGGTGAATGAGCACCGGATTCTGCAAAGCCACTTCAACCCATGCAATCTGGATAGAAAGCCACACCGGAGAAGGCAAAAAGCACTCAGGATAGAAGGCCACTCCGGATGAAAAGCATCTAGAGAACCCCCTTTTTGCAATAAATTGTGAAACATAACACAATCTGGGTATGGGAGACACCATCCACTATTTCTTGATCCAACATGCATGAGGGCCATACAAGCCAAAAGAGTGAAC
Organism: Nepenthes mirabilis; assembly: GCA_025585075.1. NCBI lineage: Eukaryota > Viridiplantae > Streptophyta > Magnoliopsida > Caryophyllales > Nepenthaceae > Nepenthes > Nepenthes mirabilis. The sequence continues at coordinate 6,401 of JAODPA010051867.1, read as the reverse complement.
AAGAACACTCCGGAATCCGGAGTCTCAAATCTTGATCAAGTCCTTGAAAGCAGGACAGATTTTTTTTTTTTGAGAACCAGCTCCGGATTCAATCGACAGAGATAATCCGGGCCTCCAAAGAAACCGAATTCCGGAGTTCTCAGAAGCACCGGCAACAGAAGCAAACAAGAGAACACTCCGGATTCCGGAGTTCACCAAAGCACTCTGGAAACCGGATTCCACAAACACCAAGGTTTTTTTTTGGGGGGGGGAAAAACACATAGAAAGAATGAAAACACTCTGGATCCGGAGTCCTAACAACTCCGGAATCCGGAGTCACAAAAGCATGCAAATTTTTTGTTTCAGAAGAAAAGCACAAAAATGACAAAACACTCCGGATTCGGAGTCCTCAAGAACAACTCCGGAATCCGGAGTCACAAAAGCAGGGAAAAAAGAGAGAGAATTTTTTTTTTTCAAAAAGAACACATAACGAAAGCGCATCAGAAGCCGGAGTCGTCCAGATCCGGATTTCCCCAAAACTAAAGCACTCCGGAAACTGGAGTCTAAAAAAGCCTGGATTGGATTTTTTTTTCAAAAGAAAAGCACAGTCCGAAATCAGAAAACCGGATCAAAAGAACACTCCAGAATCCGGAGTCTTGAAAAGCCAGGACCAATCAAAATAACCAACAAGAACAGCTCCGAATTCAGGCCACTCCGGCATATAGCAAGAACAGCTCTGTCTAAATAAATGCAAGGAATAAAACACTCCGGATGACGGCAACAGTCAGGGATTGGAGTCTGCATTTAGGACCGCAAGGGGGATGCTCCATCTAATCAGAATCGATCTGTCTCTATGGGCAGCCGCCACATGAGAGAACTCTAGCTTGCCCCGAACAGTAGCAGTAATCTGGTGGGCCAGCTGTACTTCGTTGCACGTAATATTCTTGAAGACACGTTGATTTCTCTCTCTCCAAATGAAATAGACTGAGGCCACAAGGGTGAGGTGGTAGGAGCAGGCTTTGAGGCATTTTCCCTTCCAACGGCTGGCAGCCCATAAGACATTGGAGTGCCAGCGTGGATAAGGCCAGCTAAGGCCAGCCTGAGTGCGCATGAGGCGCCAGACAGCAGAGGAGAAGGGACAATTAAAGAAAAGGTGGCTGTGACTTTCCCTGTCATTAGAATAGAGAACACAATTCGGAGAGATGTGAAGGTACTGAGTGATCCTATCCAGAGTGTTGAGCCTGTGACGATGGCTAACCAAAGGATAAAGGCATGAGCAGGGATGAACAAAGGGGTCCAAACAAGACAAGACCACTCCACCACTTCATTAGGTGCATGGAAGATTTTATAAGCGGATTTGGCAGTGAAATGTCCAGAGTGATCCACAGTCCAAAGGGCTATATCCTTGCGGGAGAGATCAGGGAGGTAGGGGGGCATACGATCAGCAATATCCGCTACCTCTGTGTCAAACTGATTTGGCCATTTCCAGTCACCGTTGAAGATGATATCCTTAACTTTTGCATCCTGAGGTAGCCCAGTAACACATCTAATCCTCTCATCGGTTCGATCACAGAGAGGGCCTAGCGGGTGCCAATGGTCAAGCCAGAAGAACATGTCAGCTCCATCACCGATACGAAGACGGATCTTGGGACGAAGAGCAGAACGGAGCTTCATAAGCTTTTTCCAGCTCCAAGGGGCTGAATCTGGAATTTTGATAGTCCAAATGCAACGATCCTTGATACGGTGAAGATAACACCAAGAGACCCAAATGGAATATGGGTCTTTGATGATGATCCTCCAGAAGTGACAACACAGAAGGGCTTTGTTGGAAGCAACCAGATTTTTGAAGCCCAGACCCCCTTCTTCTTTAGGAGAGCAAATGTCCTTCCAGGCGACTTTAGCAGAGTATCTTCCATCCAGGGAGCCATGCCACAGGAAGGAGCGAAGAGACTTATCTATGCTGTTCAAGATAGATTTGGAAAGGATGAACATAAAAGTCCAATAGTTTTTTTTTTTGGTAAGCAAAAACTGTGTTAAGGGTAAGCTTTTTTATAGTGACTGGCCCCACCACTTCGCGGCCCCATAACCCAGAAATCCCGAAGGATTTTTTAGAAGGCTCAGTACCACTTATGCTTCAGCGGGGAATCGAACCCGAGTGGGGGAGGCACACTTCCGTGTGTTTAACCACTCCGCCAACTCCCGCGTTGACAAAACTGTGTTAAGGGTAAGCTTTTTATAGTGACTGGCCCCACCGCACTCGCAGCCCCATAACCCAGAAATCCCTTACGGGATTTTTTGGGAGGCACAGTACCACTTATGCTTCTGCGGGGAATTAAACTCGAGTGGGGGAGGCGCACATCCGTGCGTTTAACCACTCCACCAACACCCGTGTCGGCAAACTGTGTTGTGGATAGTTGAAAGAATGGAAGAGATAAGCTGCAACCTACCAGCAAAAGAGAGCCAGCGATTCTTCCAAGATGAGATCCTAAGGTGGATACGATCAAGGAGAGGCTTGCAGTCAGAGTGGGTAAGTTTCGTGGTGATGAGGGGGACATCAAGATACCTGACAGGGAGAGTGCCTCTCTTAAATCCGAGGATGTCAGTGAAGCATTGGAAGGAATCCTCCCTAACAGTGCAGCAATAGACCTCACTCTTATCCGGGTTAGGAGTGAGGCCGGACAGACAACTGAAAATGTTGAGACTCTCATGGATAGCCTGAATGGAATTGCGGTCCGCTTTGGAGAAAAGAAGAAGGTCGTCAACAAAGCCAAGCATCACAATTCGGGAGTTGTCACATTTCCACTGGAACTTAAAATCAGGATTAGTCCTAGCCATTCTATTCAGAATGCCATTCAGGACTTTCATCCCTAACACAAAAAGGTAGGGAGAGAGGGGGTCACCCTGTCTAAGCCCTTTGGCCCCATGAAAAAAACCAACGGACGAACCATTCAGATTAATGGAGAATGTGGTGGTGGTGATGCATTGTTTGATCCAATTAACCATTGGGGTGGAAAATTCATCAGCCCAAGGACAGCTAGAATGAAGTCCCAGTGGATGGAATCGAAGGCCTTCATCAGGTCAACTTTTATTGCACAACGAGGGGCCCCCCTTATTGAGGTGGTATTTGTGGAGTAAGTCCTGAGCCAACAGGATATTATCTCCAATGTTTCTACCAGAGATGAAAGCAGTTTGGCATTTGCCTACAAGGAAGGGGAGAGTGGATTGGAGGCGGGCGGTGATGATCTTAGAAATGATCTTATAAATGACATTACAGCAAGCGATGGGACGGAAGTCAGAGACCTTGGAGAGAGATTTGATCTTCGGGACTAAGCAGAGCAAGGTTGTATTGATCTGCTTTAAGATCTTCCCATGCAGGATGAAATCTTGGACAACATCAATAATGTCCCCACCAATATCATTCCATGCGGCCTTGAAGAATTTGGCAGAAAAGCCATCCGGACCTGGGGCCTTATTGTCGTCAATTGAGAACAAAGCCAGGCGGACTTCGTCAGAGGAGATAAGGCGACAGAGGCTCAGGCGGAGGGCATCTGGTACAGAATTAAGGATGAAAGGACGGAGGCTTTCTTTAGAGAAAGACCCGCCCACTCTGCCAGTTCCCAGGAGATGGGAAAAGTGATTGATAAGGAGGCATTGCACATCCTCCAAATTGCTGGTAGGAGAGCCATCCTCTTTGATCAAGGAGAGGATCCTATTTCGGTTGCGCTTGCTATCAATGGATCGAAAGAAATAATTTGAGCATTGGTCCCCATCCTTGATCCATCTTATCTTCGCCCTCTGTTGAAGAAAATCACACTCAGTTCTCAGAGCTCTACGATAGATAGCTTTTAACCTGTCTTCTTCATGAGCAACAAGTTGAAAGCTAGTAGGAGGACCATTTCTCTGAAAGTCCTCAAGCTGCGATCTAGAGCGTGCGACCTTTTCATGAACATTGCCCATGTTTCGATTTAACTCTTTCAGCTTGCCCTTGAGAAGACGAAGCTTAGAGACGATCCGGAACATGGGAACGCCCTGAATATGGCGACTCCAGCATTCACGGATAGAGGAAAGGAATTGTGGATGGAGCACAAGGAAATTATTGAATCGAAAGCTACCAACACGAAGAGGTGTCAAAATAGAAGGGGAGAGAATGCATGGGGAGTGGTCCGAGAGCCGAGTAGGGGGAAAGGATGCTAAGGAGGGAAGCTCTAAAAGCCAAGGGCCGTTTACAACCACTCTATCCAGCTTGCGGAAGATACGAGATCCTGGATCCCTACCATCGCTCTAAGTGAAGAAAGCGCCATTAAAGCTCAAATCATGGAGTTCATAGTCAATGAGGTAGCTGTCTGGAGTTCTGGCACTAGATTCATGCCAGTAGCCCCCTAGGTTTTTAGAAGGAGCTCTTATTGCATTAAAGGCTCCCAGAGCAACCCAAGGTTTGTTGGAAATTAGGTGGTGGATTGCATGCAGCTCATTCCAAAGTGATCTCCTTTCAAGTTCTGAGTTAGAGGCATAAATGAATGAGATAAACCAAGAGTGGTTATTGATTTTATTAAGAACTCTGCAGTGGATGATTTGTGCAGTTTTTGCCAAAATACACAGATCAACGACTGAATCATCCCACCTGATCCAGATGCGACCCGAAGGGGTGGCGGAGTAATTCCACTCCCAATTCCAGGAGGGCATCAGTAGATTGGAGATATGGGAAGCCTTATTCTCTCTAACCCTTGTTTCCACAAGACCTACAATAGCGCATTTATTGGACATGATAAATTGCTTGACATCAAGGATCTTGGGGGCCCCATTCAGCCCCCGGACATTCCACCAAGCAACACTAACCATGAAGGGAGGGGGAGGGGGGGATTTTCTTCTTGGCCCCCTTTGGTTGTTTTGAAGTAAGATTCAACAAGGGAGGCCCAACGTCCTTATTCTCCAGGACTTTGGCCGTCTCAACCGGCACACGTCTAACCGAATGGGAACTTCTGCAGTGAGAAGAGATGCTAGTGGAGGAGGGGCCAGGGGGCACCTCAACCAGTTGGACATTTTTTAAAACCAGAGGATCACAGGCAGGCAAGCACTGGATACCACCACTGCTATCAACATTAAGGGAAAGCTCACCCAGGGGCTCCAGCACACCTTCATTCAAAATGGAGCCTGGAATAGGCTCCACAGAAGGATTAACCTCAGATATGCTAGAGCAGCAAGGGTGTGCAGGATGTCAGCCTCTGGGCTTAGTAGAGCCGCAAAGGAATTGGAGTCCGGAGCAATTCTATTAGCCTTCCCCGTAGTCACAGGATTGCTGTTAAAATGCCTAGGAGGAATCCTATCTTGGTCGTTGTCCTCAGAGAAGACATTTCCAACATTAGCTACAATCCCATCGTTATCGTCAGGGGGGATATTAGCCTCTGAGCTTTGAAGAGCCTCAGAGGAATTAGATGCCGGTACAGGACCAGCAGGCTTTACCAAGTTCTCAGCTTTATTAGAGTATCTCCAAGAACCCTTTCCCCTAGAGCCGTTGACAACGGGCACAGAAGGAGGCAGATGCCCAGCAGGTTTGAATTTGGGGGGCATCTTGCATTGGATCTTAGAGATCCTAGAACTCCGGCCAGAGTCACTCTGGCCTGGTTTCCACGGGTATTCAACCTCCACATCAACCCCCATCGAATCATCAGAGTGACTCCCACAATTTACCCTAATTCGCTCAGGAAAATCGGGTGAGGCCGTGACTTCCACACAGATGCGCGCAACCCTAAGCCGGTCTTGTTTGGCAGTAGCGGGGTCCAACTGGAGCGGTTTCCCAATGGCGCTGGCAATCCAGCTTAGCCCCAGAGGGGTCCAATAGTGGACCGGAACCCCTTTTAGGTGGACCCACAACGGGAAAGTCTTGTGGTTCTCCTTGGAGAGAACCAGGTCCGGAGTCCATTGCTTTAAGAAGAAGGGACGGCCAGTAAAAGTCCAGGGACAGTGCTTCAGATATTCCTGCATCAGAATGTCACTAGCGAACCGAAAGATAAAGAAACCATTTTCCATTTCTGCAACATGAGAAATCCCAAACTTTACCCAAATCTTCCTGGCAATATGATTGACCACGAAGAAATTAAGGGGAGCCTCATAGAAGTAGCCCCCCAGGGAGTCTCTCCAAGTGACATCACCCTGTTGAATAACTTCACCAGGAGGGAATAGCTCAATGACTGGACCCTGGGGGGAAGGGGGGGAAGTATTTGAGATGGGTACCTGCGTCGAAGGAATCCTTGGAGATAATAGAAGCCCACGATTGCGATGGTTGCGAGGCCACCGCCTCAGGAGAAGGAGCCAGAATCGGCTGACCAGCATCAGCGGGTTCGGGGGCCAAAGACGGAACACCCGAAACCCTAACGGAAGGGGATAAAGAGGGGAGCGACCGGGAAGGAGAAGGAGAGGATTGG
>JAODPA010051856.1:0-11530 GCA_025585075.1 Nepenthes mirabilis | reverse complement strand
CAATAAGAAAATGTATAAATCTACACTAGCACTGCTGTGTCGATGTTATGACTACCGCGTCAATACTGTAACTGAGTAGCTTGGGCAAATAGGGTTAGTACCATAAAGGCATAATATAAAATGATAATAATAGAAGTAGAAAACCAATATGCAGTAGTAAAAGGTATGAAATACAAGTAGTACAGAAATCTAAGAAATACTCCCCCTAACAAAAATAATCACGTCTTCCCTAATCTCCCCCTATCAAAGTGAATCAGGTCTCCCCCTTTTTATCACGAATGGCCAAGGGTAATTTAGCTCACTCTTCTTGACTTATACTTGTCTCACTGAATTTACTTTTTTATTCAATCTTTTTACTTGTTCATTTAATATCTGAATGTGATCAACAAGTGTATTCATGTTTAGCTCTTGTCTTGGGTTGTATGGAAAGTTCCTGGTATAGCCGTGAGGATGAATGTGGCCAATCTTTCCACAAACATAACAAGCTGGTAGAGACTTTGTGGGTTTGTTCATATCTTTTATGCTATATGGATTGGCCAAATGATGTGAGTTAAATCTATTGTTCACACGTCGAGGCGGTTGTTTAGTGATTTTGGATGTGTTAGCATTTTGGGGTGGAAGTTTTGTGGCGGGAATAAAATTGATTTTAGGTTTCACGCCATTTTGGAAAATATTCTCAACATACCCCAAACCTTGTTTATTTTCACTCATTTTTTCCAATCTGAGCATATGATCTAATTTTTTAGACCAAATTAAAAATTATTTCAAATCATTTCTAGTAACTTCAAGTTCAGATTCTAGAGTAGTGATTTGTTTAGTTTGTTTAGTAAATGAGATTTTTAGATTCTCAATTTCTTGAATTTTAGCATCTAAATCGGATTGTTGAGATAATTTTTCTTTTTCCAAATCTATGACCCTACTGTTTAAGGTTCTATTTAGTTTCTTTACTTTTAAGCATTCCCTAAATAGTTTATCGTATACTTCTTGAAGTCCATCAAATTCAGCTTCTAACTCATCCTCAGAGTTATCAGATTAATTAAAATTTTCTACTGAATTTTCACACATTGAGGTCATAAAAGCCATGTACTTGATAGGGCTATCTTCAGGATATTTTTCACCCTCTTCTTCTTCGTCAACGCTTAAGATCACATTGGCTTTAAAAGCTTGACATTGTTGGCGTCTAAGGTTTGGGCATTCAGCCCGATAGTGGCCAAACCCTTTACACTCATGGCATTGAACTCCTTGAGTAGTTTTTGATTTGAAGTCCTTGAGTTCACGTCGGTCTTTCTTCTTAAATTTAGGTGAACGTTTTAAATCCACATCAAGTTTGTTTGATGAAGATTTATTTTTCTTCAAAAACTTTTTAAAATTCTTAACAAATAAGAAAAAATCGTCATCGCTGTACGATTCTTCATCGGAATCCCAGTTTCTCTCTTCCCTACTTGATTTTAGAGCAATTGATTTATTTTTTCTTGACTGTGGTAATGTATGCTCATAAGTTTGAAGGGACCCTACAAGTTTTTCGATTTTCAATTTGTCTAAATCTTTGCTTTCTTCAATCGCAATAACTTTTGGTTTAAATCATTCAGACAAAGATCGTAGAACTTTTATAACAATTTTATTTTCAGGGATTCGTTCTCCTAAATTAAACGTGGAATTAATAATATCATTTAATTGAGTATAGAATTCATCAAATGTCTCATCATCCTTCATTCGTATTTCTTCGAATCTAGTGGTGAGCATTTGCAATTTTAAATTTTTAACCAATTTAGTACCTTCATAAGTGATTTCAAGAATATCCCACGCATCTTTAGAAGTTTCGCATATTGAAATCCGTTTAAACTTATCGGAAGATACAGCAATAAAAATAGCATGTAACCCCTTACTATTCCAATTACAAGTATTAAGTTCTTCTTTTGACTATAAAGATAGGACTGTTGGTTCATCACCACTCTTGGGTGGAGTCTTGGGTACTAGCCCATACACGCTCATCCAGTTATTTGTGAAAGGCTTTCATCCAAACCTTCCAATAGGCATAGTTGTTCCCATCAAAGAAGGGAGATACGAAGAGCGATCCACTCGTATATATCTAGACGGGGTCGTGGATCGGGGTGAGTCTCTAATACTAATTGAAAAAGGACTTTTTGTCCTAAATTGTACAATCAAGTTTCGACCCCGGTAAAAATAGCGGAAACAGTAAAAATTAAATATTCAATACATGTAAAGAATATTTATTTCTAGATGCTAATGATAAGGACAAACATGCAAAATATAAACGAGTATAAACAATAATAAAAAGACACGATTTTTTGGTGACGAAGGAAAAACTCGATACCCACGGTAATCGAAAAAAACCTTCCAGGCTTCAACGGCGAGGGAAGCAATGCACTATGAAAATCAACTTACAGATCGGGTGGTAACGACGCGCTAACCTAGCCGACTTACTCCCGTCTCGTGATCCCTACCAAGAAACTCCTTAGATTTGCCCGCGACAACGGAACCTGACACCTTCCAGTCTTCACGTCAATCTTTCCTCTTGAGCCACTTGAATTGCCGAACACGATCGGGTCTCCTTCTTCAACGTACCGACGTCTCCAACGAAGGTAGAAAGATGGAAGTGTTTCAATGGTAAGGAGAAAATGTAGAGAAAACTAGTTAGAACATGAAGATCAAAGTTGTAGCTTTTGGTTTTCTCAAAAGAAGTAAGATCAATGGAGTATGAACAATGTTCTTCTCAAGTGGGGCACGAAATTGATCTGCTAAGAGTCCCAGGGTTTCAAAATTATAAGACAAGTATTTATCGAGGGCGCAAATTTCGCATTTGAAAAGTTGCCCGTTGTCGCGACGCTCGAGCGCAGCTCGAGTGCGCGGTGGGCGCACGAAGGGTTTCCAGAGAAACCCTACGTGCTCTTGAGCGTGGAGGTGGCAAGTAGCGAGCGGGCCTTTTCTGGATTTTGAGCTCGAGCGCATGGCGAGTGCACAGTGAGCGCAATGTTTCGGGTTTTTGGGGTCGAGCGGGTAGAGAAAGCACAGAGAGCGCGGGGCTTCGGGGTTTTGGGCTCGAATGGCTAGAGAGCGCAGGGCTTCGGGATTTTGGGCTCGAGCGGCTGGAGAGCACACGTCAGGCGTGGTATCCATGGAAGTCAGAACGAACAACCACGGATGTATGTTGATGCAGCATTTTGACAATTCATAATCCGTCATCAATGTGATATATATATTATCATGGAATGTGCCAATCATCAAAATGACCCTAACACTGCCAGTATAATTTCTCATCATATGGATATCTACATGAAAGTTTGTGAAAATAAAAATACCAATATGCATGTTTAGCTAGTGGATGTGTTGGAGAATTGTCTGAGTTTATGCTCTTCACAAATCAAATTTTATTGTGAGTTCAGGAATCTGTAGATATTTGGAAAGGAGATAGTAAGTACCACCAAGTGTCGTGGTAATCTAGATCAAATGAAAGGGACAAAATAGCTCTAATACCTTTTCAATGTCAACCATTTTCAACACCAATCCACGATGTCTTCAGGCAAGTTGTCATCATGTCCTATTCTCGATACTCTGATCTTGGTAAACTAGTGGATATGTTGTGGATATTGTGTGGAAATTAGTTTTTGAACATCTTCAATTTAGTTGGTCAAGTTTGTAAATGAATTTTTGTATTATGATACTGCCTATTACAGTACTTGAGAATTCCCTGGTATGGCTACAAAAACACTGGAATTTCTCAGAAGTGACTTGAACTCAATATCAGTAGCCCACTTAAGGCATGCCACTTTATGATTCTGGCATATCAATATTCTTAGTTAGAAAATGAAACAGAAAAAGACTGTTCAGTTTAGATCTTCAATAAGAAAACTGGCTCCAGCAACGAATTTAGATCTTTGATAGTGGAAATCTTGAATTATAGCAGTTAATGTAATGGCTGAAGTAGCATCTCTTCATAATCAATGTTCAAGTAGAACTGATTTTCTAGTACGTTGTGCCCTTTACCAATATATCATGAGTCATGTCCAAGAAGCGAGCATGCTGACATCCCTTCTGTGCATGATGCTCCTTAACCAGAGATATCAAACTGTACATTTAGAATACTACAATGGCTCATACACCACAGTTTACTTGATTACAACCTGTTTCGGAATAAAATATAACACCAAATGCCAAGCAGTTATGGCTATGTGCTTAAAGATGAAGTCTCACTCAGGCAATGGATAACTGTTTGTGAGAGTGAAGAGGGCAATCTGTCTCCCTCTCTCTCTCTCTTTCTCTTCCTTTATCTGTCTCTCTCTGGAACTGGTTAGGGATGGTGCATGCCTAAGAAGATTCAGCCCCATTTACGGTTTATTCTGAAAATCCTAAATCAAATACCTATCTAAGACAAAAACGTTTTAGGTTCAACAAAATGCAAAAAATATGAGCAATAGTGCAGCGAGACGTCTAATTCGGGAACGGCTTAGTTCTTACTGGAGACTAGAAGGATCTCAGGGGGAGGTAGAGGAACTGAGTGCTAATCAATCTCTTCTAATTCCAATCGATTGTTACAGAGTAAGCAGTCTTGGCTGCAAAATTTGTGTCAGGAGAGTTGACAATGCAACGATTTGCCATGTCAAAAAGCTGTTAAAAGATTAGGATTCAAAAGATTGGAAGATCTTGTATGTCCAGAACTGCAAAGCTAAACATCAAGGAATCCAAGCTGTTTTCCTCATTGAAAAATGTCAATTCATACAATATCTCTTGAGCTGCAGCAACAGATATGTTTCAATCGTACGAGGAAATACTAATATCTAAGTTTGGATGTGCTATTTCGTTCAGTAGGATATCTCTTGATAGCATCTGCTTAGCTTGTAATGTGGTAAAAATTGCTTGTGACATGTCAAGATACTCATCCCATGGTCATTCTTGAAAAATTTCGTATAGCACTCTGAATAATCCTTGTTGTCTGAAAAACCCTTGCTGTAGAATTTGCAACAACTGTCTGAGTCTTGAGACAATTCTTCACATTCACAGCTAAGAATTTTCATATATTTTGCTTCCCTATATTCATGGTCCTTCAATGGAACTTAGGACGTTGTTGTAGTTATGGTTGTTAATTCAGGAACAAAGTGACTGAAATCTGTTGAGCTCCTTGTGTTCTTTATCAATCCGTTGCTTAATTCTTGTGTGAATGATTTATTCTTCTGCGTGACCGCCACTACGTTCCCCATAGCGCTGGCTTTGAGGAGCTCAAGCTAAAACTAGGAAATACAATGGTCTTTAGGCATGTTAATGAAAGTCTCGCCAATTTAAATAGCTAGAATTACAATTACACATTAAAATATATTGAACTTGTCATATTATCATGATTGTCTAAGTTTTCATAATAAAATTTTTACCATCAGCAGCCTGAAAGGACTCTACTAGATTTCGGGTCAATGAGCTTCACTTCCTGCATCCTCACAGCGGTTTTGCCATGCTTGCCTGCATCATTCGACACTGCTACGACCCTGTCCGAATTGGAAGATTGATGCGATTTCCAAAAAAAGAAAATACAGCAAATTTGTCACCCCAATTTGAGCATGTTATTTATTTATTTTTCTCCATGGTATTATTCAGAAGATTTTTGGTTATTTATAGTATGTCCTTTGCTAAGGTCATCTTGTTGGCGCAAAAGGAAGAGTGACCGGTTAGACAGCACAATACCCAACCACATACACATAGGCACTCGGACAAAATCAGCAATAAGGAGAGATAAAATGGAGAATAAGAATACTGCCAAATTTTACGTGAAAAACCTTTCAAAATAAGAAAAAAATTATGAGATTTCAGCCTACAAAATAAATCTATTATGTGTGAGAACTGGTTACAGAAATCCACTTGGCTACTCAAGCCCTTTCGAGAAAAAGATGAAGAACAGAGTACAAGAACATACACAGTTCTCTCAATGCTCTCTATTATACTTCACTTTTTTTCTCTACTGAAAATTCTCACTCTCTCCACTATGTGTTTTACACCTTCTCTGTAAATATATACAAGGGCCATTGAAAGCAGCAGTCATGCCAACGTTGATGACACCCGTACAGGTGGCCATCCGGTAGCCGTCAAATCTACAACAGCTCTGCAAATTGTCCACCCTACAGAAACAGCCCACTACTCTGCAAGGACGTGTTCATTCCCTACAGATTTCGCATACTCAGAAGATCTTCTGAGCTGGCCTCCTCGTGTGCTTTCTGTCTTTAAATCCTCAGGCCTCCATAAATGCCTCCAAGCATTGCCCATGGACCCTAGGTTCCAACAGCAGAAGGTTCTCGAATATTACATAATGTTCGCGTCTATTTTCAGAAACCACGGACGACTTTTTCATAAGTCTGCGAACAACATTGCTCATAAGTCTGCGGACAATATTGCTCATATGCATAAGAGTCCGCATCCAAATTCCCACAAAGGAGTGACTCTAACAAACTTTCTCTCACGATCGAGTGGAAACAAAATTAGTTAGCCCAGCTATATTACAGCAAGCCTCAAGCTTTCCCTTAGGTAAAATTTTGGTCATCATGTCTGACCCATTTTTATCCGACTAGACTTTTTCAATTGACAGCCGCCCTTCATCAATAACATCTCTCACCCAATGATATCGAACGTTAATGTACTTCGATTTCAAATAGAATGAGTTCTTACACAAGTGTATGGCACTTTGACTATCACAGAGCACCATATATTTTTCTTTCCTCAGGCCCAACTCTTGAATGAACCTTTTCATCCATAACATCTCCTTACTGGTCTCAGTCACAACAATGAAATCGACCTCCGTAGTAGAAAGGGCAATGCACTTTTACAACTTGGATTACCAAGAGACTACCCCTCCGACAAATTTAACCAAATACCCTAAGGTGGATTTCTAAGTGTCAATATCTCCGGCTATGTCCGCGTCTGTGTAGCTGACTAACTGGAGCTTCTCTCTTCCAAATTGTAGACACATCTTTGAAATCACTCTGAGATATCTGAGAATCTACTTCACAGCAAATAAATACTCCACCCATGGATTTAAAAGAAATCTGCTGACAACATCGACCGCATGGGCAATGTCTAGCCTGGTGCACACGACCGCGTACATCAAACTACCAACTGCCAAAGAATATGGTACACGTCTCATCCAGACTTTTTCTATGTCCAAGGACAAACACTGCTTCCTACTAAATCTAAAGTGGTTGGCCAATGGGGTGCTTACTGGTTTAGACCTATCAATGTTAAAGCACTGTAGCACCTTTTTAATATAACTCTCTTGGGACAACTAGAGCTTCTTGTTCTTTCAGTCACGAAAGATTCTGATCCCCAGAATCTGTTTCACCGGTCCGAGGTCTTTCATGGTAAATGATTACCTTAGTTGCTCCTTCAGCTCCTTAATTCGAGCACTGTTTTGTCCGACGATCAGCATGTTATCCACATAAATGAGAAGGACGACAAAGTCGTTCTTGAAAAATCTCTGTATAAAGACGCAGTGGTCAGAAGTAGTCTTTTGGTATTCTCGACCGATCATGATAGACTTAAACTTCTTGTACAACTATTTTGGAGCCTATTTTAGTCTGTACAGGCTCTTCTTCAGACGACACACCAAACCTTCCTTCTCTTTGACCTTAAACCCTTTCGGTTGCTATATGTAGATTTTCTCTTCAAGATTACCATGGAGGAATGCCGTCCGAATATCCAGTTGCTCTATCTCCAAGTCCAAAACAGCTGTCAAACCAAGCATAACATAGACCGAGGATATTTTTACCATGGGTGCAAAGATTTTATCAAAATTCACACCTTTGCGCTGATTAAAACCTTTCGCAATAAGTCGTGCCCTGTACCTCGGCTGCTTGGTGTTCTCAGGCGTCTTCAACCGAAAGACCCACTTGTTCTTAAGGGCTCTCTTCTCCTTGGACAGCTCGGTAAACTCAAAAGTATAGTTCTCATACAATGAAGTAATCTCATCCTTCATTACTTCTAACGATTTCTCCTTGTGTGTCCCCTTCACAGCCTTATTAAAGTTTTCGAGCTCACCTGCATCAGTGAGTAGAACGTACTCACTAGATGGCAAACGGACGGGCGGGCATCTTTCTCTCGAAGATCGTCGCACAAGAATCTCCTCGGCCTATTGATAAGTAACATCATCTTCATTTTCATTTGGCACCATGCCTACTTCATTGTCCTCCTCGGCCATTCTTAGAGCATTATCCTCGGACTCAGGAGGTATCGAACGGATAGCTTTAACACTTACCTTGTCTGTCCGACCTTATCCGTCCAGTCAGTGTCAGATAAAGCCTTCCTTTCTTTTCCAACATTTTCAATGGTCTCCTCTTTAACAAAGACCACATCACGTGATCGGACAAGTTTCTTTTTTATTGGGTCATAAAATCTATATTCAAATTCATCTCCACCATGGCCTAGAAAGACGCATTGCTTTGTCTTTGCCTCAAGCTTACTCCTCTCATCTCTCGAGACATGAACAAAAGTCTTACAGCCAAAAGTCCGAAGATGATTATAGATTGGCTCCCTTCCAATCTAAATCTTCTTTGACACCTCACCATTCAAAGGCTTACTGAGCGACCTGTTGATCATATGAGTTGCCGTCTTCAGGGCCTCGACCTAAAAGGATCCTGAGAGCTTTGCCTTGGACAGTAGGCACCTAACCATTTTTATCAATATGTCGTTCATTCGTTTGACCACGCCATTTAACTGCGGCATCTTTGGAGGCATCCTTTGATATCTAATGCCATGTGACCTACAGTAGGCATTAAATGGTCCCAATGCATTCTCCACCATTGTCGCTCCGGACAGCCTTTAACTTTTTCGCCGTCTCTCAGTCAATAAGAGCATAGAACTACTCAAAAACTCCAGAGACCTGATCCTTGGATTTAAGTGGGAATACCCACAACTTTATCAAGCAATTATCAATATAGAAGACAAAGTATTGTGCTTCTCCAAAGGACTTTTCCTTAAATGGTCCACAGATATCAATGTGAACAAGCTCAAGGACCTTAAATTTTTTGAAAGACGAGTCTCCTTGAAAAGAGACTCATTCTTAGCCATGTAGTGAGAGCAAGTTTTCAATCTGTCCTCATTCATTTTTAGGATGAGACCCTTTCTTACTAGATGACTCATTCCTCTCTCACTCATATGATCCAATCTTCTGTGCCACAAGTCTGAGAACTCTACACTACTTGTTGCATTGACCTCTCCGACCTCAGCAGTTGCCTACAACACATAAAGGCCAGATACCTTCTTTTCTCGGGCAACCATCAGAGACCCTCTGGTCAGTTTATATCCCACAACACATAAGACATTATAGAAGCCTGCATCCAGCCTTCCAACTGAGATGATATTCATTCGAATATTAGGGACATGTCGGACGTCCTTCAGGATTAGTTGGGTTGTTGGTAACAAGAGACACACCACCTCAACCGACTACTCTGGATGTCTCCATATTTCCTATCTTAAACACTCCAAAAACACTCAGAGTGTAAAATATAAAGAGTTCATTTCTAGAGGTGACGTGGATGGATGCGCCAGAATCCACCACCCAATCGGTCTCCTGCTTAGCCAAGTTTACAATGTCATCCGCTTCACAAGTCTCCAGTAACAACAGAGACCGAGGACGTTTCCTCACCGCGTCCCTTCTCAACTTTCTCCTTTCTAACGTATTCATACTTCCACGTATAGCAAAACTTTTTAATGTGGCCTTTCTTTTCACGATGATGATATTTCATATTTTGATATTTTGACCGAGACTTACTTCGACCATTTTCTTCAGGTTTCTGTCTGTAGCCTCTACTCCTTCCCCGTGACTCTGTCACGAGTACCTCGGGGAGCTAAGAGGTTGAAGTTCCTTGAGACTGCTGTCTCATTTCTTCATTTAGTACAGCTCTTTTAGCCATCTCCAGGGTCAATACCTTTAGAAGCTGTGTTGGCAATTGTGATTCTCCTCACCTCCCATGAGGCCGGCGGGATTGTCAAGAGTAACAAACCTAACACCTCGTCTTTGAACTTGATACCCAAGCCACTCAGCCGGTCCACACAACCTTGAAACTCGTTCAGGTGATCGGCAATGGACAAGCCATCATTGTACCCAATCTCCATCAATTTCATCAGATGGTAGATTTTGTTGTTGCTAGTCTTGGTGGCGTACAACTTCTTCAACTTTTCCCATAACGTCTTGGCATTCGTTTCGCTCCTAACGTGGTCATACACATTATCATCTATGAACTGTCGTATGTAGCCGCATACCTGCTTATGCTTCAGCGCCCATTCCTCGTTTGATTTCACCTCTGGCTTTTGAGTGGCGAACACCGGATTGTGTATGGATTTGACAAACAGTAAATTTGACATCTTGCTTTGCCAAGTATCGTAGTTGGTGCCGTTCAGACAAACCATCTTGCTCCCAATTTCCATAACAACGTTCAACAAGCGTCACTGGAAAAAGAAACTTGTCTCTAATACTACTTGTTGACGCAAAAGAAAGAGTGACCGGTCGAACATTACAACATCCAACCACACACACAGAGGCACTCAAACAAAATCAGCAATAAGGAGAGATAAAATGGAGAAGAAGAATACAGTCAAATTTTACGTGAAAAATCCTTCAAAATAAGAAAAAAATCACGAAATTTCAATCCATAAAATAAATCCACTATGTGTGAGAGCTGGTTATAGAAACTCATTCGGCTACTCAAGGCCCTTCGAGAAGAAGATGAAAAATAGAACACAAGAACGCACACAGTTCTCTCACTATTCTCTATTACACTTCACTCTTTTTATCTACTGAAAATTCTCACTCTCTCCACTATGTGTTTTACACCTTCTCTGTAAACATATACAAGGGTTGCTGAAAGTAATAGCCATACCAACGTGGAGGACACCCGTACAAGTGGTTGCATGGCAACCATCAAATCTGCAACGACTCTGCAAATTGTCAGCCCTGCAGAAACAGCCCATCGCTCTGCAAGGACAGCGTGCTCATTCCCCCATAGATCTCGCATGCTCAGAAGATCTTCTGAGTTGGTCTCCTCGTGTGCTTTCTATCTTCCAGTCCTCATGCCTCCATAAATGCCTCCAGGCATTGCCTATGGGTCCCAGGTTCTAACAACAGAATATTCTCGGACATTATATAATGTCCGTATCCATTTTCAGAAATCACGGACAATTTGTTCATAAATTTGTGGACAACATTACTCATAAATCCGCAAATAGTATTGCTTATATGCATAAGAGTCGATATCTAAATTTTTACAATGGAGTGATCCTAACGCATCCTTCCCTCCGGAAGGCAACGTATGCTGCCTATTGCAGCTTCAAGGTTGGGATATGGCAGATTAGATTTGACTTGTTGGCTACGACTGACAACAGTAACATTTCTCAACTAGTTATTTTGCTGCCTAAGAATATGCTTGTGGAATCTTAATGACTTTTGCTCATTCAATATTAAAATAATATTCTCAGCATATTCTTGCATATATCATTAGGATAACTTCAATGATACAGTATCTCATCATTCATTCATAAT
>JAODPA010051845.1:0-11531 GCA_025585075.1 Nepenthes mirabilis | reverse complement strand
TGTTTAATTGTGTAATCTGAAAAATATTATTGTTAAACAATCATGAAGATAATCGTTATTCGGATGCCCTAAAGTTAAATTGGGCTCACGGTAATAAGAGTTTCCCCCTTTCCTATGCTAAATAATGCTTATGCATATGAGTTAACTATGTAAAGACTTAAACTCATAAGAAATATGAGAATTGCGTAACGTATGGAGGAAATTTCACAATTTGATATATGATTGATTCGTTCTCTCGGAGTGAGAACTATGTGAAAAAAGTTTGGTGGGCCTTCCTTCAAAGAATAAAAAATCATAAAACTAGGACCACGGATTTATATTTAGAGGGTAGTATTCCCTAACATGCGATTGATATTACAGTGGAGACTCAAGGATTACCCTAACTGGTTATTGGATTGAGTGATGTCCTTAGTACTCCTTAGAATACTACTGTGGAAAGACGAGCACGGCCCCGGGGGTACATGTGGGGGCATATGTGATTTATTGGGTCATCCTCTGGGTAGATAATAAGAGCGTATGACCTTAGATCATGAGTTGTCATGATCATTTTTTCGTTTTTCGCACATTTAGCTAGTAAGGCTTATTGGCCCTAATCCGTAAATATAAATAATTATGCATAATTTACACTCCAAAGAAAAGAAGGACAAAACGTGAAAAATTAATTGTATTCCAAAGGTATATTCGATTACGTCTTATGTTTACACATTCTCATTATACTCGTATATCCCTCTTTAACTTTATTTTGCTTATATTATTTATCGTCTCGACTACATTAACTTATTGAGTTTTTGACTCATCCTTACTTCTCATTTTCTCCAGATTAGCACAGATCTATTATACCTAATTGGACAGTGTAGAGATTCGAAATGAACTAAACTTTGGACTTGGAAGATATTATCGAAGATTTCTATGTATAGTTTTGAATATGTCATGGGGAACTGTATATATATTTATATTTCGATTGGGAACCTTAATGTATATTGTACATATAACTGATGATCAGATGATTTAGTTTTTACTGTGTTTGGATTTATTTATATTTAAGCCAGTTATTGTGGTTTGTAACAGGTTCTTAGTGGCATTTCTCTTTGGCTAATATTGTGTTTATATACACAACGTTGGAGTCACAACTAAGTAGTGGTGTTTGGATCCTGTGTAGTTTGGTGTGTTGTTGTATGTTGTCGAATGTTGAGATTATTTGGATGTATTTTATGTATTGTATAGGAGATTGTACAGGTTTTGTATCAACTTAACAGTTGTATTACAGACAAAACTCCACTGAATTTTCGGTAGAAAATACAACCCGTCACACATCGGCTCCTTTGGTATCGTCTAGTAGGACCATAACACGGAAGGTAGCTTGTCTACCCAGGAGTCCCCAGCATTTTCTAACTTTGTCTTTAGCCCATGTAATAGTGTCCGGTTGGTAACATCTGCTAGCCTGTTTGCTTGTGAGTAGGTTACTGTAGTGTGGACCAACCGGATGCCTAAACTGGCATAATATTTGGTGAAGTACTTGCCAGTGAATTGGGTTCCGTTATCGGTCACAATGATCTCAAATACCCCGAATCTGCAAACAATGTTCTACTGAACAAACTTCGTAGCATTTTATTCAGTGATTCGAGCCAGTGGGGAAGCTTCGGCTCACTTTGTAAAATAGTCGATATCCACTATAACGAACTTCCTTTGCCTAAATGCAACGGGAAAAGGGTCGAGTATGTCGAACCCTATTGCGCAAACGGCCAGAGTGCCAGAAGGGTACTCAACTCCGTGGGTGGCTGATGGGACATGTTGTTATAGATTTGACAGTTTTCGCACTTCTTTACGAAGTTCATGGCATTTGGCCTTATCGTCTGCTATTAGTAGCCTTAGCGCATTATCTTGAAGGTAAGGTTGTTACCCTTGATGTGTAACCCACAAATACCAAAGTGCACCTTACTTAACGGGTAGTCAGCCTCTTCGGATATAAGACATTGCAAGTATGGGGTAGAGTACCCTCAACGGTATAACTTTCCAAACTTGATGGTATACTAGTTGGTTATCTTCTTTATGCGTTTAGTGTCGTCTGAGTTCTCTAGTATGGAACCATCCATAATATACCTCCAATAGGATGACATCCAATTTTTGCCATTGGCGACCTGCAACGCCTCGGGGTCTTCTATCTTAGAGAGGTCAAAACCTCCCGCATGTCTCTGGAGTACTGCTCTAGGCTTTCAGTCACAGCTGCTCTTACGTGCTGGTCAGCCTTCTAGTTGTCCGTACATCACTTATCATGTCTGCCTCGGAATACACAACCAAAAGTGGCTTGTTGCTTTTGAAACACAATCATAACTTGAAAGTTTTCTGGAAATACTTCAATATCTACTTTATCGCATACTCTTTACTAGGATTTGACAGAAAATGACAAACTATTTTAGCAGTATGAGCAATATCTGATCTCGTACATACCATAACGTACATCAAGCTATTTACGACCGAAGAGTAAGATACACCTCTTATACTTACCTTTTCAACATACTAAGTATTACCGGTTGCTCAATTTAAAGTGATTAACCAATGGAGTGCTCACTAGCATCAACTTCTCCATATTGAAATGTCGAGGTCGCGGTTTCAATGATAAAGTCGACCAAGGCTTGTCCTTTTACGGCTTGTCTAGGCTTAACTCTATGTCAAACTTAACTAATTCGATGGCCCACTCGACTAGCCGTCCTGACACATTGGGCTTCTACAGGATTCCCTTTAATGGTTGGTTGGTTTGGACAACTCTCTTGTGTGTTTGCATGTAGGGCCATAGTTTTCTAGCTGAAAAGACGAGTGCCAGTGCGACTTTCTTGGTGTGCGTGTAGTGAGTCTTAGCGCCTGTCAACGTTTTGCTAACTTAGTAGACCTGCCGCTACACGTCGGATTCCTACCGGATTAAAACAAAGCTCGTTGTCACCTCTAAAACTACCAAGTAGAGGTATAGCTCCTCACCTTCTTTTGGTGATGACAGGAGAGGGGGATTGGCTAGGTACTCTTTTAGTTCGTCAAAGGTGGCCTGGTAGTCAGCCATCTAGTAGAAGCTGTTTGTCTTAGTTTCTCTCAAGACCTTGAAGAATGGGACATATTTGTCTTCAGATTTAGTCAGGAAGCGGAGAGCGCTGCAAGCCTCCCAGTTAGCCTCTGGATGTCTTTTACGTTCCGCGGTGGGGTCATGTCCATGATAGCCTTTATTTTCTCGAGGTTGGGTTCGATCCCCCTTTGGAAAACGTTGAAACCCAATAATTTTTCCAATGATACTCCAAAGACGCACTTAGCCAGGTTCAGTTATATCTAGTACACCCGGAGTACCTTGAAAGCCACACTGAGGTCACGGATATGGTCGTCAATGATTTTATTTTTGATGAGCATATTGACTACATACACCTCTATATTCTGGCCGATCTGGGCTTGGAACATTTTACTCACAAGGCGCTGGTACGTGGCGCTCGCGTTCTTCAGCTCGAAGGATATAATTTTATAGCAGTACATCCCTTGGTCCGTAATGAATGACATATGCTCATCATCCTCCGGACTCATCCAAATTTAATTGTAGTTGGAGTATGTGTCCATAAAATTGAGCGACTCATGCCCAAAGGTGGTGTCAACGACTAGGTCGATTCTAGGCAGTAGGAAGCTGTCCTTTGAGCACACCTTGTTCACATTGGTAAAGTCGGCGTACATCCACCGCTTCCCATTACTTTTCTTGACAAGGACGACATTGTAGAGTCAATTTGGGTACTGAACCTCCCTGATGAAGCCAGTGTCGAGCAACTTCTTTACCTCTTTCCGGATGGCGATGAGTTTTTCGACGGAGTGGTTTCTCTATTTCCGTTGGATGGGTTGTGGTTCGAATCAAGACTTAACTTATGGACCATCAATTCAATCAGAATTTTGAGCATGTTGACCGAAGTCCATGTGAAAATATCAGGGTTCTGATGGAGGAAGGTGACCGGCCGATCTCATAGGGGTCCAGCAAGTGAGCCTCCTATCTGTACGCATCTCTCCGGTTCCCCAAAATCCAGAGGGATGTAGTCAGTCAACTCATCGGTTTGGGCCTGCTGGAGAGTTGCCTCACCTCTGTGATTCAAATCATCTGCCTGCCGGTCCATAGTGGCCTAAGTGACTTGGGACATGTAGTACGTTTGGCCGGTCACCTAGTCGCCCAGCACCTCTCTGATGAAGTAGGCCATAAGAAATTTCATTTTTAGATGCATGATTGATGTCATACCCCCAAAGACGGTCAGACAAGGCCGGCCTAGGATGACATTATAGATTGAAGGTAAATCAACTATTAGGAACGTCAATAAGCGGGGTGCCATCCCGGGATATGTCTCCAAGGTGACTACCAACAGAATGATTCTTTGGACAGATACCGATTCATTATCCAGTCCATAAAGGGACCCTTTATCAAATCATAGTTGACCCTTTTTCAATCCCAGTTTAAAACAAGTATCTATGTAAAGCAAATAATGCAAACTTTCATTATCAATACAAACTCGTTTTAACTGGTAGACGATGGTACCATATGAAACAAGGCTGGATATAACCCGAGGGTCGGAGTGGGGAGTCATTACATATGACATATCCTCTTTGCTAAAACCAATGACATTGTCCCTAACTTCTATCATTAGTTTCTTCAAAGTAGTCCCGAGCTGATCTGACAAGTGGTCCTACCCGATTGCCACCATATTGACCACTCCAACTGTGATTTAATTTCTCAGTTACTGCTCCTCGGTCCTCTCTTTGCCTGCCCCATCGGGCTCTTACTCTGGATTTTGCAGGAACTTGGTCAGGTATCCCCTTCGGATAAGTTCTTCGATTTCTTTCTGCAGAGTTTAGCAGGCCTTTGTGCTGTGACCCAAAGATCGATTGTAGTAATAGTACTTCGTCTGATCTCCTCTCTTTGGGTTCTTGACCGATTTTGACCACTTATAAAATTTTTTCTCTCAGATTTGTATGAGAATGTTGGTCTAGGAGTCGTTCAAAGGGGTAAGGTTTATGGGTCTGAACTCCCTTCGAGCCCCCTACTCCACCTTGAGCTACTTTCTCGGATCTCGAGAGTTAAAGTAGTCTCCATTTTTCTTTCTTCCTCCTGGTGGCCCTTGGTGGAGGGGGTCCTCACGTGTTAGACGCTTAGCCTCATTCACCTCTTCGGCTGTCATGTAAGCTCATGTGATGGTCTCAGTTTCGCAGAAGGTTTGGGGATTCTTGTGGGCCAGTTGTTTAAAAAACTTACTCTGCTCCAGAGTAGATATGAAGGTGCTTAATTTCACCTCATCTTTCAACCAGAGTATCCGGTGGGCCTCCATAGTGAATCTGGTTATGAAGCTCTTCAGACTTTCATTTGACCTTTAGTTGATACGAGCAAGGTGTCAAGGCTATCTCTCTTTCCTCCAGCTGGAGGAGAATTGAGTCAGAAAGCTATCTGCAAGCTCTTGGAATATCTTAATCGAATTTGGTGGCAGGCGATAGAATCAAATTCGAGCGTCCCCTTTTTAGGTTAGTGGAAAGCACTGGCATATAGCAGCCTAGCCTAGGCTCTGGAAGCTTAGTAAGGTGTGGAAGTGGTTTAGGTGATCCACTGAATCGGTGCTTTTGTCGTAGAGCTCCAAGATTGGCATCTTGAACTTCTGAAGGAGCTGCTACGTCTGAATCTCCATTATGAATGGTGATCATCTTAGGTCTGTAGAATGTTCGGTAGCGTCTCCCTTGAACACGTGTTGCCATATCTTTTCCACTCGTTCCTCCACTCGAGGGGTTTGCAGACCCCTTCTTGGGTCAGTGGCCTCTACTTGTAACGTGAGTGATAGAAATTTCGCTGCTCTAGGCTCAGGTCCGGCATCTTATGGCCAAGTGGGCCCTCCAAACGAGATCGAACCCCATCACTCAAAACCACTCTAGCTACAAGGTCATCCGAGCGTCCTGCCTTCCGAGCCGGTCACTTCTTTCTCTAGCTTCTATGTTTTGATGTCGAACTACGAGTGGTGGAGGAAGGAGCCCCCAACCCATGCCGGCGCATGCAAAGGGCCTGCAGCATCTTGGATATGTTATCACCTGGTTGGTGAGCGCTTACATAAAGGGTGCTGGTCTCTGGCTACCCACGAAGGGATTGTCACTATAGGAGATGATGTCCTTGGCCGAAGCACTGGTATGGGTTCTAGTGTTGACCATGCCTACTTCCCTGTGATAGTGGTTAGGCTTTTTGTTCACCTTTCCATAGACAGTGCTAATGATGAGTATGAATTCGGGTTTCAGACGGATTAAGGTATCGCTGGGCCTTCGGATCGAACTAAAATGGGTTCGATTTTCGTACTCTTTGGCCTAGATTTTGCATATTACAACTTAAAAATAAGAGGTCAAAGGATTAGCGGTACTTACTTATTTATATGTCATCCGATTTTCAAATTAGTAATCTTCTTCAGGAGATGAAAAATACAGGTATAAAAGTATACAGGTGATGATGCAAGGAATGGGATTTTTTTTGGAGTCTAACTCGTAGGTTGCACTCGGCGTAGAGTGGCTTTGGTGGTGGTGCGCTTATGGGAAGTGGCTTTGATTTCGTGGATGCGAGAATTGCAGGAAAATTCTCACGAGGCTCTGTCGGCAGATCGTGGACTCTTGAGAGCTCTTTGTAAGCAATATTTAAGGGCAGTTTAAAGGCGAATGCAAGTGTCTGAGGGCTGGTCAATGTAGGTGTTGATGGGAACATGCCTTTGAAGTCTGTCTTATGGGCTCTTTATAGCCTCTCGGCCGGCTTAGCCTTACTTGATGGCAAGGATGGCCACCAACTGCTTCGTATAAATTCAGTGGACTGGCATAAGGATTGCAGGCACCAATTATGGTAATCGTGATCAATCGAAGGGGATTCCTTCCTTCCTTGGAGAGATATTGTACACGATAAATATTGAGGCTGCCATTACGAGAGATATGCTAAGTTGGGAGTTGCTATTCCTAGAGAGATCATGATCTGGGACAACATTCGGGGTTATCGCCGGTTAAGACATATGATCTTCAGCGCGTGGGAATGGTGTTATGGGCTGTCCGAATTGGACCGTAGCCATCTTGGGCTGTCCAACTGGCTAAAATACTATTTTTGGTCAACGAAAGCATTAACCGGCCTTTGGGCCTGTGGGCTGGACACCTCCTGGGCCGGCCACCAAACCTGTGGACCCTTGCATTGGGCCGGCCCATTTCCACCATCCTTAAATTGATTATACATTTTACTAAGCTTTTAACTCACCCATACTTTTTTTTATATTTCATATTAGCAGGTTTGATATTATATTGCAATGTGGAGCTAAATTTGTGAGTCTTCGAAGGACTGTCTTGGGGAATTTGTAATGTTTAAATGTTAAATATGATAATTTGATATATGAGGATGACTGAGATGAAATTTCATAATTCTTTGAATTTTAGCATGTATTTGAAAACCTTTTATCCCAATGGCTAGTAGGTCATGCCCTAGGTGACATACTATGGAATTTGTGTATGACATTGGCTATGTTGATTTTCTTTCAATATATTTATTAATGATTGAGTAGATACAAAAAGTCAATAGTTAAATGGAAAAAAATTGAACCCATCCTAAGATGGTTATTATACTTTATGCATTGGTGTCACTCATGATTTTTGAACAATGTTGCAACCATGGATATTTAGATGTTAATTATATTTTTGTTATTTTGGCTTGTGACATGGCTAAAGAGACAACAATGACAACGATAATTAATTCACAATTTGGGCTTGCACAATGAGTTGCAAGTTTAGGGGTTAGATGATCATTTAGTTAGTTCAAAAAATTCTATCCTCCAACTGTAAAATTAAATTTGATGTGTTGGAAATATGCATAATAAGAAATTGGACCTTGTAAAAGACAAAATTAAGAAAAATAAGATGGTTTGATTATAGGAGGAATGTCATTTGTCCGTTTAGTATTCCTTTGTTACAAAGCAATGTTAATAAGTTAATAAATCTAATTGTATTTATTTTACCATGAAAGGTTATTAAAATAATGGTTGATGTGATTAGAAATACATATTTTGAATATGAATTTCAATTGAAGAGATTTTCAAGCAAGCTTTTAAGTCTTTTAACCTAAATCATACACACAACAAACCTAAATAAGAGTTAGAGACTCAAGACTAAGTCCCTAACTATTATTTGACACTCAAATTAGAGAAGAGTTAGACATTTTGGAAAGTTTGAGGTAGAATGATAGAGACATGCAAGTTTCAAGAGGACAATACTCCATGATATAGGATATGTTATGAAGGAAATTTTCAGGATGATAAGTTTTTAATCTCTTGAAATGTAGACCTAAAAGTTATAGAAGATATTTTTATAAAGGAGATATATTTTCAGATTATCAAGATACCCAGATTTTTTAGATGCCTTTTATCTACTAAAGGGCTTTGCTTTCTCGCATTGGAACAATTTAAGTAACCTCTTAGGTAGTTATGGTCCATTCATGGAGTTAACTAACCTCCCAAGGAGTTACCACCCATGTTTCTACCAAGGAGTTTTCTTTCCAATTGAATAGTTGTATAGAATGATTGATGATTGTTATGTTTATAATAATAAATTTAAAAAAATATTAATAAAATGACAACTAACATGTCATTTAGTAAGTGAGACTTATAAATCCCATAGAATAGTTAAGAGAAGGGAGCAAATGCTTGATAACTTACCATTTTCGGATCATCTATTTTCGATATATCATGTTTAATTTGTTCATACTGCAACTATACTCTAGCTCACTCGGTCATCTAACAATTTAACCTGAGTAAAATTAGCTATTTAACTTGATTTGTAGATTCGATTTTATAATCTCTCTCCTGGGGACAGGTTCAGTGTTAACCTATTTAATTTTGCACTAGACCCATTACTAATCTCTTAGCCTCAAAGTTTTATTTCAAACTTTGAAGGAGTAAATAGGGTCCATAAGAGTATTCTTCCTTTATTATATTCACTTGTTCCTTCCTAATGAAGAGTCTTGTAGCTTGCATCATTGAGTCATTTTCGAGATATCACACATTTATTATACATTGACGAATCATTTCTATAGGGATTCCCTACATTTGATTAGATGCATCATTCACGCCTTTGTCTTCATAATAACTAGCATTGATTGATCAAAATGCTTTCTTTGTTGTACATATTTTCCGCCTATAAAGAGTGCCCTTGGATGCCAGACTCCATCACATTAAACTCTTCCATTTCTCACAGCCATGAACTCTTTTAGGTTTTCAATTAATATTTTACTTATGTTTCTTTCTTTCATGTAGAAAGGAGCTAAGAAGTCCTTATGAGAAGATACCTTTATCTGTGGTTTTAGTAGTGAAGATTGTCCTGGTTTTCTTTTGTTTAAAACTAGGGCCATCCTGATTCGCTTCTTTTAGGTGGCACTCCTACTGGATTGTCATCCATTACCAGAGCTAGTGGGTGCTAGGTGGAGGCCTGGGTTGGCATCCTCTTCGACAACTCTACCTTCATAGTAGGCAATGTCACAGTGGTTGTTATAGTCTATCATTAGCCGACACCCATCTCTCACCCACTCAACAAACTTGCCGCCAGCTTTGATGGCATGAGGCTTGGTTGCTGATGTTATTTTTCAATGTTGCTAAGCCTGTAACTCCTAATGCTCCTGCTCGGTAGTATAACGAGGATGGCAACTATTGGTGAGGGTTCTTGAGGATCGGTAGGGAGCTTCCACCGTGAATGCTGCTTTTATTATGGTGCCACCTGATTAACATTTTTATCCACAAGACTTTATATTGATACAGAAGAATTTGCCTTTTATATTGTGATTTGTATAACTTTAGAGCAAATATTAATAAAATATCACATTTTATTTTTGCCTTTGTATTTGGTTCTAGTTATTAGTTAATTATGTTTGGACTTTTTATATAAGTGTTTTTGTTGAATACATGTAGTTTCCTTTTGAATCAATAAGATCGTCAAATGGCCAAATGGAACCCAACCGTTTGCTTCGATTTCTTAGTTGCCATAATGACATTACATAATAGGACATACTAAAATTTGTAGATTTTCATGACGATAATGGGAATTTGAGATAATAGATGATTGCTTGCTCTTATTGTACATGGCGGCTTGGCTTCCTGATTTGGTGCCAAATCCAAGCTTAAACTAGGCTTATAATCTCAGCCAGGTATTCTGTCTTTCTTTATGCTTTAAAATCTCTTTGTCCTTAGATTTTTTAAGCTTTACTCATTCTCCCTCAATAGCTTGTTGCGGTTATATGAGTACCTTTGATCAAAGTGTTAATGAGATTAATCAATCCTCCCAAATGAGCGGTTTCAATACTTTTCCAACAATACCACATACCTACATGCTTTCATCTTATTTTGGCTTCTCCCAAGGATAAGGCTTTGGAGCTAAAGAGGAATGACATGGTAGTTTATGAACCCAATGTAAGAGTGGCCTAAGATTTTCTCATCATTAAATTTGTTGATATTATCTATATATTGTTGTCCGAATTTATCTAACTGAAGTCGGATATATTTTGGCTTTGTGTATGCCTTCTCATCACTATCAGCATTATTTTACTCTGACCTTTTCAAATGGGACTTTTAGATTTTATCAAAAGGGATATTGGGTCTCTTTGACCCTATAAAGGGGGTTGTCGTAGGGGGTGGAAACCCAAATTTTGTGAAAAACTAGACAAATCTTTTCTTTTCTTTTTTTGTTTAATGTGTGTGTGTTTGGGTTAAGGTGGGATCTCACTGATGCATGCTTCAAGTGTCCCATCTTTTCGGAGTATAAATTCCTTAGCTACTCCCTGTTTAAATTGATTTTGGAGCATTTAGATTTAAGTGAAGTGAACTAGTAATTTTTTAACAAGGAGTGCCCTTATCACAGTTCATTAGTGTGGTGCTTACGAGGGTGCTCCTGCCACAACTACTTTGCCGCCTTCTTCCTCTAATAAAAAGGAAAAGGTCACATTGAGCATGCCTCATGGGGATTACTTCTCAGGAGGAGTATCATTTTTTAGCTTCTTTGAGCGCGTCGATCAACAGGGAGATTGCTGTGGCTACAAATGAGAATAAGGATGAAGGCTCAACTAGGGGCTCACCTTTACTTCCAACACACACAACCTTGAAAGCTGTTTCTTTTGTTTATCTAGCTCTCAATAGTTTTCTATCGGAGTCAGTTGGCCAAGATGTGGACTTATCTGCTATGCCCCTTGGAGGGGGTCCTGCACTATTGATTAACAAGACCTAGTCCCACCATCGAGTTAATTGTGGCTATTTGATTATGTCATGTCCCAAAATTTGATTCCATTATTAATAATTAACAACACTAACGCATTAACAATTAACAACCCAATTGTTCGTGGACGTGAATTTCATGTCGATATATCGACCGATCAAAATAAAAATATTATAATTTAACCGCAAGACCCGAAATACCACGTCATCAGGTTACTGGAATACCGATTATAATACGACGTTGAATCATATGTAAAAAGTTATGTCTAATTTAAATAGAAT
>JAODPA010051834.1:0-11531 GCA_025585075.1 Nepenthes mirabilis | reverse complement strand
AATAAAGTTAATAATATTATCGTCTCTCTCTCTTTCTTCTGGGCTCAGGCTTCCCGAACCTTCTCCACCTCCATCCCTCTTTCTTTCTCCTCTTTCTTCATTTCCAACCGTTTCTTCTTCTTTGTCAATTTATCTTCTCATCTTCAAAATGCCTCCGCCGGGTTCATCCCTTCAGTTCTTCACCTCTGCGTTTGCAAAGTTTAAATTCGTTTTGCCGGCGATTTCGTTCCCTCTCATTTAATCGATCGGCTGCTATCGTGGGTTATAAATAGAAGTGTGTGGAAATGGTAAGGGTTGTTCGAGACTATACAGTCATGGTTGCCACCACTGTTCTAATCCGGAGGGAGTGTTGCCGTCGTTCTCCGTTCCAAGCCGTCGCCACTATTCCTCGTCGTTGCTACTGCTGATCGCCGATGGAAACAAGGAAACCAAAGTAGCAAAGAGAGTAAAGGATACACGTCGTTGTTGTTGGCTGTTGCCAAAGAGGAAATAACTGTTGTCGTCACCGAAGAAAAAGTTATTGTTGCCAACAACGATATTTCGTGTCACTATTGTCCACCGCCACTGTTCATCGAGCAAGCAATTCTGCTCACTGTTTCTTTACCTTCACTTACCATCAGCCGTTGAGACGCAGCACAGCCCGTTGGATTTAATCCAACAGGCAACGTTATCCTCCTTTTTCCTTTTTTTTTTCTTTTTTTCCTTTTTTCTTTTTTATTTCCACCCCTATTTTAATTTGTTTGTTTAACCATGGGCATCACTATTCCTTAAAACTGTGCATCTTAAACCGTCCGTTTTAAACAAAATGGACGGTTGAGATTTGTCTCCCTTTCACACAATCAATCACCTTTGCCGTCATCCTCTATCTCCCCACAAAAACCCTAAAATTACAACTTCCATCAAATTCGTTTTCTTCTCTCTAACTCTTTCTCTCTCCCGCACTCTGTG
Source organism: Nepenthes mirabilis (assembly GCA_025585075.1). Lineage (NCBI taxonomy): Eukaryota > Viridiplantae > Streptophyta > Magnoliopsida > Caryophyllales > Nepenthaceae > Nepenthes > Nepenthes mirabilis. The sequence continues at coordinate 10,583 of JAODPA010051834.1, read as the reverse complement.
CAAAACAATGTGCTTCCGAAACGTGCCGACAACATATCAAACGTGTCTGGAGCGTGTCCGAACGTATCGGGACGTATCTAAAGCGTGCTTAAAACATTTTGGAATAAAAAAATAAATTAACACGTGTCGGAGCGTGTCCAACATATGTCCCAACGTGCCCGGGGCATGTTGGTGTCTAATACATGTCGAACACCGACACTAAGTCCTAGGGAGTGTCCGTGCTACGTAGGGTGCAGCAAGCTTTGTCGTTACTAAAAAACTAAGGGGGTATTTGGTTGATGGGAATAGAATTTCTATTCACACCTTATTCCCAAAGGAATAATTATTCCTCTATTTGGTTACACTTCGGAAAAGAATAAAACTTCCTCGAGGAATAGTTATTCCAAAATTTTCGGAAATTGTTTGTTCCCATGTGTATCAGAAAATATATTCCCGCAACTTTTTATGATATTCCGACAATGCCCCTGGGTATTCATCTCGCACTCTTTGCCACTATCTCTCTCTCTCTCTGCGATTTCCTTCTCCCAGCCTACCCTCACTGCGAATCTTCAAAACCCTACCCCTCTCTGCCATTTCAAAACCCTACCCTCGCTGCCTTCACTAGATCGAGGTGCTTCTGCTTCCGCCGTTCTCTTCGAATCTGTTCTCTTCGGTCGCTTCACCTTACTTATTTGCGGAAGGTAAGAATTTTCTCAATAGTTCGATTTCGTTGGTAAAGACCATTTCCGATTTATGAAAAATTTCTCAATAAATTTGTATTTGAGTTGTGTGATACTTGATTTTTATTTGTGGGTTTTGATTTTCTAGGTTGGGCGAAACCCCAGTTCGCTATTTTCAATCTGGGTTTCAATTTTCTGGGTTTCGACACTTTCATTTCTAGGCTAATTTTTTTTCATAGCCGTAGCAATTATTTCTTTTTTTTTTTTTTGTCGATTAACTAGGTTAATAACTAGCAAAGGGAAAGTGAGTGAGACTAGAATTCTCTTCAAATACAGATCTGCAAGGATCCGTTTATGTCTCAGTTGCTACATATTTTTTCTTTCAAACCATTCTCTGTTTTGGTTTTAATGGGTAATGTAGGAGATGTTTGTATTGGCCGTAACAGTTTCTTTCATAGCTGTAACAGTTTGTTTTCATAGCTGTAACAATTATTTCTTTCATAACAGTTTCTATTAGCCGTAACAGTTTGTTTTGGTTTTTCATAGCCAAAACAGTTTTTTTCAAACAGTTTGTTTTGGTTTTAATAACTACCAAAACCCGATCTTCTTTGAATGATACACTATAAATAGATTCGATTGACATCGTTGTTTTCAATTAGGATGCATTTGATCAGTTTATTGGTAGTCTAAGTATTGCATAACCTTTGATTCTCATTATAGTTTTCCTGGAAATTTTAATCCCTGATTGAGAAGATGAACCTGGGGTTTTGATTTCGATCTGTTCAAGTACAAATCCTTTCATTTTGTTAAGAAGACAGATGGTGAGAGGGAGGCCAGCGAGTGGCTAAAGATAATATGAATATGCTGTAGCACAGTTAGACATATGGAGGTAGTAAAATAGTAAAGGGACCAAACCCAAATTTATGTTTCTGTTTCCAGTGTGTTTACATATATTGGATTGAGCTTGTTTCTGGTTTCTGTATGTTTTTGGTTCCGTTTCCAGCCCCAGATTTTCAATCTGTTTGTATTTCTGTGTTTCTGCTACTGCTTCAGCCTGTTTCGGGGTCTGCTTCCTTCTAGTTTGAGCCATTGTTGAGCAATGTACTTATGTAAACTGTTACGAACTCGTCCATACACCCTCCTCCAAAGCTGGATGACAATCTTCGGCACAGTAATTGAACCGGATGTAACGGATCTCATTTTCTGCTTTTATTCCCTTTGGTTGTTTCCCTTTCCCATTTCCAGTGCCCCGTTCCCCGTTCCCCATTCCCCGTTTCCCGTAACCGTTCACCATGCCCCTTATATATTATGCAGATAAGAGTATAATGGAAGAGAATATTTTGCCTCAACTCTCCTCTCTGCCCTTCTCTCTCTCTCTGATTCCCTCTTTTCCTCTCCCTCTTTCTCTCGCGCGCGCCCTCTTCTCTCTGTTTTCTTCCCCCTTCTCTTCTGCCAGAACTCCCCTTCCCTCACATTCGTCGTCGATCCTCAACAAGCAGCCATGGAGCACGTATCATTTGGTACTTTCATTGAGACAACGGCGGAGAAGAACGAAGAACGAGCACTCGACGCACTCGAAGCGGCCATTGCCAAACTAGCCAACGCGATGAAGGACCTCCGACGAGCTACCGACCGATTTGGCGCCCGCCTGTCCACCGCGGTTTCAACAACCTTACAGATCCGGTCGTCCTGCACCATACTCAGCTCGTCCATGGTGGAACTCAGCAAATCACTCCACAGTTTCAAGCAATACACTAACCGGTCAGTAAACCTTTCGCTTTCTGTAGCTTCATCTACGATGGCTTCCCATCATCGTCATGTTCCTTTGCCTGCAACACCGCCCATCACGGGTTCCGTACCACCACCAGTTCCTCAAATAGTCGTTCCTGCTCTTATCTCAGTACAAATTAGGTCATCCTGCCCCAACCGCCTCAACCTACTACCATTGTCAACTACAAATTCCTCGTCGTCTTCAACTTCATCACCGTTTTCGGCTTCCACTTTTGCAAATTCCTCTTTATTTTCAACTTCACCATCGATCGTGGTTTCCACCACGAAACTGCTTCGAACCTCCATCACTGAGCGTTTGCCAACCTTGGCTCGAATTGAGAAACCCTATCCACAAGCGTCTCCTGATTTCCAATTCGAAGAGCAACTTACCACCGCATCCCAGCACAAGCTTCCTCCACCACACAGCCTTCCAATTCCTTCACCGGTCATGCCTTCAGCCCTTACCAAATTCTTCACTCATAATTGACCAAATGTTAAAGCACTTCTGGCTTCCGAGAACTTGTCCGACAGTTTCCTTCTAAGGGCTACGGACCAGAACAAGGCTCCTGCACTGTTTCGAGGTGTGGCTCCTTTGTTAAATCCTGTAAATAATCTGGTGTTGACAATACTTCCAGTTTTTCCCTCCACCTATTCGGCCAATCCAATCACCAAGTCTCTAAAAGCTCCAGTGGAAATCAGATCTACCATCTCATTAGTACCAAAGGTGCACGCCAACAGTTTGGTTCGTGTTTTCATCTTAGGCTCATTGAGTCTGTTTAGTGGTTTTGCTCTTCGAGCTGGCGTACAGAAGTCCGGCAGCTCAATTAGCTTTGGCAAATCTGGTAATGAGCAATTTATGGTCGAACACGAGAGGCTAGGATACATAAGCTTGTCCCTATCAAGGCAGATACCACTCTGGCCCTTAGAAATGCACTCAGATCCTCCACCGTAGAACCAACTCGGTTGGTGGTGTATTCATGCTACCATCAACTCCTCTTCATTAGAGGATCATATTGGTTGCAAGGCTAGTACCGGAACTGATGACGATGGGGTTAATGTGTCCTGGTGGTTTGGCTTGGATGCAAACTCAATAGAAGAGAAATCAATCCCTCCATTGCGGGACAAATTTGAATTGGGCACTTCCCTTAAACAGCCAATGAGAGCAGACCCCCCTAGTTGTAAAATGCCTTGTCTGGAAAGGAGAGAAAGTGTCCAAGCTGAATCGGCAAATGGTGTAGCTATCCTCCAACCATCCCTCGTCGCCATGTGGCAGATAGCCTTCGCTGCTGAACATTGTTTGCTGTATTGTTGGAGCTGCCAATATATTACCATTATTTGTATGGGTGATATGGCTGTTTATGAGGTAATGAAGTTCTCATAGCTTGAAAGACAGGGCTCTCCCTACCCGGTTGGCAGTTTTAACTGGTTTACAACCCATGGGCCTTCCCTGCACCGTGCCAAATCATTGACAAACGGGGGTAACAAGGGAGCTGTCCTCTTACTAACGTTGGTTCGCGATGTATTGACAACAACCGGAAAGGAGCAAATTGATTGCCAAGGCCGGAAACCCATCTTACTTGATCCGGGTGGAAGGAAGGATTCAGTACTTCCCATTCAAGTTCTTCGGATAGGGCAACTTGCTGTCCTCAATGTGCCTGCAAACTGTACAACAATGGCTGGTAATCGTCACCGAGAGGCTGAATCCCAGGTTTTTGGACAACCAGGAGCTGGCAGTGGGGGATCTTGGAAGCCTGATGCATCGGGAGTTAACCACAGCAATCTTAAGCTGTTTGCAGACGTGGACGTTGTTAAAGAAGCAGCAGAAGCAACCATGAAAGAAAGAGAGCTCATACACGCCCCAGAAGGCAACAAAAGATTCCAGCAAAGAAGGGGTTGTGCTGCCTGGCACCATGTGACTTTGAGGCTACTGACCTCTTGGTTTGACATCCCGTGGGTGAAAATGGAAGCCATAGAGACTATGATAGCTCCAACGCTGGCCACTCTTATCCCTGTAATTGGAGCAAGTGGTTTTGCAGCTGCTGCGAGTGTTGCTGGAATTGTTGCTGGCTCTGTTGCAATTGCTGCCTCATTTGGGGCTGCTGGAGCCGAGCTATTTGAGTTCCAAACCAACATAGAGTGAGTCATTGAGGGGCTAAACCGAGCTGTTATGGCAGTAAAGAAAGGAGAGGTGGGCTTTTTAACAATAGCATCTAAATATGCCTTTTGTGCTTCGGGGTTCCAGCATGAGCTGGCAGTGAGTCCTCCTAACTCCACCATTTACTATGAAGCCAAGAAATTTGAAGCTTGCAGCACTCTCTTGCATGTCAAATCCTCCATTGCAACAACCAATAAGGTTGAGTTCCACCGGGTTTACAGGGTTGCTCGCCTCAACCTATCAACACTCCTTGATCGTCTCAGCGATGTCAGTTGTGACACAAAACCAACCACAACTACAAGGAACCCGGCTCTTATGAGCTGTGCCAATTACAAGAGAAATGAGTTCCTTGGAGTCCTAACCGCAGATAGTGTTGATTTTGGCTTGGGTAACGAAACTGACCCATTTGTAGACTCCATTCCTTGGATTAATGGGTGGTCTCTCAACGTCCAGCAGGTGGTGCTCTATGTTTTACGGGTCTGGATCGCCCTTACGTTAGTGGCAAGGACAGCCATCAACCTTAACCACCAGGACATTGCCTCGACGGGTCAAGTCGAAGCCGTTCGAGCTCATGTCTACACTGGGACTACCGGGAAGCCGTGCACTCACTTTTGTGACTTTGTGATCACCTTAACTGCACTTCGACAGAAGCAGGACCAGTTGAAGAAGGGGCAACTCGAGTTCGGCCCGAAGAGGAACAGCGGCATTATCGAGGAATTCTGTGCCCCACCCTGCGCAGCACGATGCAAAGCCCTGGAGGGGTGTGTGAGGTTGTTCACGAGTATGGGCTTTGACGTCGACCATTCTGACAGCAAGGGCAACACACCGTTCATACTGACAATAAGAGATGGGCCCGGATGGGTGTGTGAGCGCTTAATTTTACGCCAAGCCCACTGCGATGCTACGGACTCTAAATGGGACATTGCTCTTCTGCATGTAAGGAAACACAGTGGGCCTCTGGACATGCTTCCGCCGATGATGGGGCTCGACAATTTCACAATGTTACCACGTTATCAGACTTCTCTCTTGATCAACCTTGAGAACAAGATTGTTTTGATGGGAACGGCAATGTTACGTACTCGTCCATACACCCTCCTCCAAAGCTGGATGACAATCTTCGGCACAGTAATTGAACCGGATGTGACGGATCTCATTTTCTGCTTTTATTCCCTTTGGTTGTTTCCCGTTTCCAATGCCCCGTTCCCCGTTTCCCGTAACCGTTCACCATGCCCCTTATATATTATGCAGATAAGAGTATAATGGAAGAGAATATTTTGCCTCAACTCTCCTCTCTGCCCTTCTCTCTCTCACTGATTCCCTCTTTCCCTCTCCCTCTTTCTCTCGCGCGCGCCCTCTTCTCTCTGTTTTCTTCCCCCATCTCCTCTGCCAGAACTCCCATTCCCTCACATTCGTCGTCGATCCTCAACGAGCAGCCATGGAGCACGTATCATAAACAATTTCTATTCTTTATATTTGTATATATTGTGATTTGTTATTACAGTTCATGGATCAATTATACTTCAATTTCTCCAACGAGAACAAAAAGAAGACAGCGGTCATTACAATGCAATGGATTGAAATTTGCATTACTTTTTGGTGGTTTTCATGTGTTTTATGTGTAATCTCAATGATTGGACAGCCCAAACTTACAATCATGAGATCTTACAAACTTGATTTTTATGAAAAAAGATAATACTTCAACCGAGTCATACATAGTAATGATATCAATTGTATTAACATGTTGAGAATCAGTAGGCCCGCGTTTTTGAAACTGTGTGAGATGTTAACACATATTGGGAGACTTCGTCCATCAAAACACATACTAGTTGATGAGCAAGTGGCAATGTTCTTACACATTATTGCGCATCATGTAAAAAATAGAGTGACTACACATAATTTTCAGCGGTCAGATAAGACGGTTAGTAGAATGTTTAATAAAGTGTTAGCCGCAACAATACGTATGCACGCGCACTTATTAAGACGGCTGAAACCCAGTTCTGAGAACTATACAGACGAGCGATGGAAGTGGTTCCCAGTATGATAATTATTTCATATATTTATTGTTATATCTACATGGCTAATGTACTTGATAACTCATTCTAATTCAATGTCTATTTGTAAAATTGTATAGGCGCTTTGGATGGAACATGCATAAAAAAAAGGGTACCTACTGCAGACAAACCTAAATATCGAACTCCTGAGGGAGATATAGCTACAAACGTGTTAGAAGTATGTACCCATAATATGCAATTTATATATGTCCTCCCTAATTAGGAAGGATATGCAGCAAATTTTAGAATTTCATGAGATGCGCTAAATAGAAGGTATGGACTGAAAGTTCCAAACGGTAAGATCATAGATCATCGAATCAATCATAATATTTTACAATAAGCTTATTTTACGTAGTGATATTGCATGTTTTTGTATAGGTGCTTCCTACTTAGTTAATGTGGGATATATAAATTGCAGTGGATTTCTTGCACCATTTAAGGAGCAGAGATACTATATAAATGAACGGTGTCAAGGCCATCAACCAAAAACGGCCGATGAATTCTTCAATATGAAACATGCCGCTACTCATAATGTTATCGAAAGGTATTTTGAATTGCTGAAAATGCTGTGGGGGATCCTCAGAAGTCCATCATTTTATCCTATCAAGACACACAACCAAGTTATTATTGCTTGTTGTGTGCTGTACAATTTTATTAGAAATAAAATGGATTATGATCCTATTAAGGATGAATACAACATGTCTCAGGAGGATTCATTAGACGAAGATGCGGATATAATAACAATACATTTGACATATCATTTGACATATCAGTTAAATGATAAATTTGACATATTCGCTTTGAATAGTACCAATTATGTATTTGTTTTTCCATATCATCAATTATGTTATTAATCATGAACATGCTTGACTTGGTGCTGAAGTTCCTTGATCTCTGCTTCTTGGATTCACTTATTCATAATTATGACAGATCAACATAGTTAAACATGTCACAATCTAATGTGGATATCAAAAAAAGATGGGAGCTTCATGAAGATGATGCACTTGTTATTAGTATGGTCGAGTTATATAACACTGATACACATAATACTGACAATGGTTTCAAGGCGGGTTATTTACATGAGTTAGAGAGGATTTTATAACAAAAATTTCCAAATTTGGGCTTGAAGGCAACGCCACACATTACATCTAGAATAAAGACGTTGAAAAAGGAATGGAGTATCGTATACAACATGATAAGGGGTACGAACACTTCTGAATTTGGGAGGGATGATGCACGAAAAATGGTTATTGCAAAACAGCATGTATAGAATGCATACACATCGATAAGTCTTAGCTATTTAATCTGTTAAATTTCCATACACATTTTGCTTTGGAAAATGCCCTGGAAGCTGCTGCTTAAACTGATGCGCAAACTGTATAAACTGCTTGAAATGCAATTTCAAGCTTTAAATTCATGTTAAACTGCTTTAAGCAGCAGTTTAATGCAGCAGCAAAACCCGGGTTTTCTGTTTCAAATGCGTATTGAAGTGTACGAATGGATTTAAGTATAAAGCTACAGATTTCTATAATTTGCCATAAAATCTAAAATTGTAATACATTCAGATCATGGTCGAACATAGCATCAGCCCTTGTGTCTTCTGTAAATATTTCCCACAATGATTTCTAAACTCTCCATTTTCAACCTGCAATTCCAGATTGCAGAGAGCATAGAGCACCAACTAGCCAAAACCCATAATCCCAACGCCTTGTGGAGACATATGTCTCAGGTATAGAAGCTGTATATGCAGTAGATTTGCACAATCCTTAACTTCCATAGGTGCGTGCATTTATATGAATGTTGTTTGAATGGCACACTGCAGCCTAGGTTCTTCATTAATGGCACACTGCTGTTGAGGACAGTGTTATTTATGTCAGTGCAACAATCTTATATTATGATTTAGACCTCAATAAGCAGTCCATAGCCTAATAGAGCATCAGAAGTATCTTCATTTCAGAAAATGTTGTTTGAATGGCTGCTTTCCTTGGATATCTGCTTGTTATTTGCGTGGACTGGGGTGAATTTGTAGTTTCACGTTGCCATTTTTTAATTTAAGCATACAGAATCTCATGATTTACTTTCCCTATAGAGACGGTCAGATCACAAGAACGTAGCAGCAAACCCGGGTATTCTGTTTCAAATGCCCCGGGTTTTGCTGCTGCTTAAACTGATACGCAAATTGTTTAAACTGCTTGAAATGCCCCGACGGCTTTAAATTCATGTTAAGCTGCTTTGAGCAGCAGTTTAAAGCAGCAGCGAAGCCCGGGCATTCTGTTTCAAATGCCCCGGTTTTGCTGCTGCTTAAACTGATACGCAACTGCCCCAGGTTCAGCAGCAGTTTAAAGCAGGCCTTATGTAGCAATGTATTGGATCGGGTATTCTGATCCTTAATCAGCAGCAGTTTAAACTGCCCCGGGTATTCTGAAATTCATATTTTAAAGCAGTTTAAAGCAGCAGTTTAAAGTAGGGCCGGATCCTTAATCAATATACAGTTTAAAGCAGCAGCAGTTCAAAAGCCCAAGCCGTGACCTGCTCATATCAATATGTTGATATGTCTGCAAATTTGATGCTTTATATGTTAAACTGCCTCATACGCAATTTATATGGAATGAATTCTGTAACTTAAACTGCACAATTTAAATACAGTTTAAATTGATAAAATTTGTAGGGATTAAATTTAAATTGCACCTTTTTTGGCTTCCGAATAGTTGAAACTCTGATAAACTGTTTAAATTTAAACCGATATTTATTTTGTTAACACAGGGCCACAAGGGAGCTTCTATTTGGAAAAAGAAGTTGTTTCCATACTTTGAAGATTTGTCAATAATTTATGGCAAAAACTGTGCAACAGAGGCAAATGCACAGGCTGCCGAGGACTTCGTTGCGGAGCTTTAGAATAATAAACCGGATAACGAGCAATTAATCATGAATGATGCTAAAAAAATAGGAATTGAAGACTTAATTGGCACTAATAATTATACTATTCAAAGTGCACTGCATGTGTCAACTCCAACTATGTTGGCGATGTCCAAGGGAAGGAAACGGAAGGCTAGTGTAGATGTGAATACACTATCTAATTGTATTATCCAAGCAACCAATGTATTGAGCACAAATATGAACAAGCTCGATGAAATGTTGAGCAAAAGCTTCGAAGCCAACACACATGAGTAAAGGGCGGCGCAATTATATACTGTATTGTCTGAAATTCTTGAATTACCCGCAAGTGAAAGGAACGCAGTGAATATAATATGTATACGTGATCCGACACTTATGGCGGACTTGTTTAATCTTCCACCACGATAAAGATTAGATTTCATTAAACAATTTGTACTGTAAAATATGTGGGGATCTTAATCTTCCACTCATGGATCTAGGAATTACATTTACATATGCAAATGTGATGATTTTTGGCTCATTTGCAGAGAAAGGGGTAATGGTTAGGCTTCATGTTTGAAGTATTCTTTTGAATCAGGTAATGTATCTAACTTCTTCTGTTAGCTAGATGAGAAGGTTATCAAAATCTTTTACATTCTCAATAGTTTTTTCCCTAAATTTGAATGAACTTCACTAAATTTTCACATCAATGTTGGTAAATGATTTTGTATTCCTCCATGCCTGGTTGGTTAGCATGTCCTTAGTGGATATCCCACTATCGTGTACCTTAACCTGGTCTTCCTCCCCACTTCGTTCACCTTTTTTGGCTTGGCAGTTAGAATGATATGATGTTGTTAGAGGATATATGTATTGTTTATTTTACGGGAAATGTATATGTGTGTGTGTGTGTGTGTTTGCCATCCAATATTTAATTTTTTCTATGTTTTGTCGTTAATTTTAAAAAAAAATTTACATTATTTTTGTCTCAGTTTATATGGAGCAAAATTTAATACAATTGATCATATTTCCTACCATATGACAGTAAGCATATTGTAGAAGAAATTATATATTATA
>JAODPA010051823.1:0-11532 GCA_025585075.1 Nepenthes mirabilis | reverse complement strand
TGCTAACGTAAACAATCAAGTTTCGACCCCGTGTAATAATAGCGGAAGCAGTAAAAATTAAATATTTAATACATGTAAAGAATATTTATTTCTAGATACTAACGAGATAACAAGCATGCACAACATATATAACGATGAGCAATAATAAAAAAGACATGATTTTTGGTGACGAAGGAAAAACTTGATACCTACGGTAATCGAGAAAAACCCTTCGAGCTTCAACGGTCAGCGAAGAATTGTACTATGAAAATCAACTTACAGACCGGATGGTAACGACGCGCTAACTTAACCGACTTACTCCCGGCTTGTGATCCCTACCAAAGAACTCCTTGGATCTGCCCGCGGTAATGGAACCGGATACCTTCCGGTCTTCACGCTAACATTCCCTCTCGTGCCACTTGAATTACCAACCATGATCAGATCTCCTTCTTCAATGTACCGACGTCTCCAACGAAGGTAGAAGGATGGAAGAGTTTAAACAATAAAGAGAAATGAAGAGAAAAATCGTTAGAACATGAGGCACAACGATGTAGAGCGTAGTATGTTCGATTTTCTCAAATGGAGCAAGATTAAAGAGGAAGAAGAATGCTCTTCTCTTAAGTAGAATGGCTCCAACAATATCACAAGTGGCTCTAGACGTCTTAGGGTTTCAAAAATATAAGACATGTATTTATAGATGGTACAAAAAGTCATTCAAAATTTTTGCCCGTTGCACTGGGCGCATGGAGGGTTTCGTGAGAAACCCTGAGTGCGCTCGAGCAGCTAGCAAGCAAGCAGCGAGCGGGGACTATTCTGGATTTTGAGCTCGAGCGGGTATCGAGCGCACGGCGAGTGGGGACATTCTAGATTTTGAGCTCGAGCAGGTATCGAGCACACGGCGAGCGGGGACCATTCTGTTTTTTAGGGTCGAGCGACTGGAGGGCGGAACGGACAGAATGGACCGTAACTCGACAACCCACAACCCGATATCGATACAATAATACATATGGTCACGGAATATGCCAATTAGATAAATGTCTCTAACAAAATATATTAAAAATAGACATATTAACTTATATTATATTCAAATTGATTTTTCAAAAAAATTAAAATATTGAAGAAAACCTCTAATACTATCCTATCTAACTATAATTATAGACCTTGTATGAATTTATATGAGATGTATATTTATCTTTAAAAATTCTACTCCAACTTAAGGATGGCAAGCATATAAAAGAAATAAAGATATGGATCCATCACAATCTAAATGTAATTTATAGCTTGTATACACTATAATCAATATCGAAATTATCTAATCCTGCAGCAGAAGCCATCAATAGCAAGGGTAATCTCAAACTTTGAGGTATGCTTTCTTTGGTGTGGACTTGATATAAATCAAGCTGGTTAGTTAAAAAATACAATAATGATTGAAATTTTTTACTACTTATAATCTAATCACGTTTCTAACTTCATAAATAATTAATCAGAGTTTATGATTTTGAAATTGTGAAATACTAACAAATACACATTTTTCATTCTTTTATAAATGATACGAGATCTATTAAACTTACAATCAATTATAGTGTCACATAAGTTTACTTTCAACATTGGGAGATGAGTAGTAGCCCAAAAAAAAAAAGTAGAATAATATCGGAGACAATAAAAATATACAATCTCTTCAAGAATTGGTTAAATATAAAAGATCTCGTCAAAAAATTGATCGCTTTGAGTTTCAATAAAAAAACGAGTCTAAAAGCGATGGTGGGGGTATAAATAAAAATACAATTGAAACACAAAAATAAGTAAATTTTTACATATAAACTTTTTTAATTTTGTAAGAAATAAATAAAACAAATTTATTTCTTTATAATACTTCAAGTATTTTATTTTTAACACTTAAGTAGGCCAAGTGTCATGCAAGGCCAAACCCTTAAAGGTCCCTTGCCATACCAGGCATGGCATGACCCATATTCGGGCTACTTATGTCAAATTTAAAGCCTATCAATTACATATTGATTTTCATAATAAATTACGACAAAATATTAACTAATAAAGCATTCACTTTAAATATGACTAAATGACTTGTGAAACGGGTTGGAAACCTTGTGACAATTATTTTTAATATTGTACGTCAAATGCACTTATTAAGATAAATGTACCAAAATAATTGCTAAAGAAATATAATTGCGTACTTCCCAATCCATGGGTGTGGAGTTCGAATCCTTAACATTAGTTTGCATAGGAAATTTATTTTGAACATTTTAATGCATTCATGACACCAAAATGGTTAGAAAACCGAGTTACCCAGTGGTTCTCTTACGGATTCAAGTGGAAGGTCTTGAATTCAAACCCGCAAAAATTTCATCTCAGTTCATTTTTTCCCTTTTTTAGAAGGAAAAATGAATTTGCTCTTGTCAAAAAATTTTATTCTATGCGTGGATATTACAATAATAAATTAACTTGGTGATTTTTATTAAAAAATCAAAATAATTTATATTTTTTCTGATACCAATGTTGAAAGTATAAACTCATGTATGATAAAAATAGATTTTCGGTGTACCTCAATTTAACTAAAATCAAGATCTTGTCGATTTATTTTCATGCACTATTGAAAAATCAATCTCTATGGTAGAATATTCTATAAGAAAATTACTTGTGATATTTATATTGTAAACGTACAAAATAGAAATAGATAGAAACTTTTCATTGGAGAATATTGTGTGACATGCAATTGCAAATGGGAGACGAAAGCTCTATATATAGTCATCTAACAAGTGGCATTTAGTTGGCCAATGAGATTCAATAATCACAAGTCACAAGGAAAGAGTAAACTCATTTTATTGTAAAGAGTCCACTATGTATTGAGGCCCGCACCACTTAGTTGAACCGTGATGAAATAATTAGCAATGAACAACAAGCAAATAATTAAAAATAATAATGAATATCAAATTTTACATAGAAAACTTTCTTTTGGAATGATAGCATAAAATCATTGGACTGTAAGACCAAAATATACACGCAAAATAAGTTTAGTTACACAAATCCTAATAAATATAAGGATTAAAGATCTTGTGACAAATAAACCAGAATAATAATAAGTACAAGATGAAATCGAAGAAATAAAACTAATAAAATGTTATTCTCAACTATAAAAATAATATACCCAAGGTTAGTGGAGATTGGAATACAATTTGGAACTCAATCGGATACTTGAATCTTCCTTTTCGTTCTTTTTTCTCTCTTTCTCTTCTTTTTCTCACTGTGTCGGTGCTCTAAGTCTTAGAAATTGTAAAGTCATAACACTAAAAATGCGTCAGTACATATTTATACTGCGAACCAACACTCAAACGCCCATCAGACTCGCATCGAGTGTGAGCACCACTGAAATCGGTGCGTGAGCAACACTATAATCTGCTCATGCACAACCACTATAATCTACACATGAGCATCCCTTTAACACTCCTCAGGAGCCATCCAATTTGGAATCGGCACTCCTATGCAAGTCAAGTGCATGTCACACGCCATACGATAATTTTTCTAAATCAATACAATACACATACATCCTTGTGTGAGCCACCAAATGACACGTCAAATGAGTATGGGGTCTACATAAGAATGACCTATAACAAACTTTTTCTCATGACCATGTGGGGGAAATCATCTCAACAATAGTTCAGCAAGCTTTAAGCTTCTCCCTTTATATTACTTTGATCATCAGATCCAATTTATTTTCCTCGATCTTAACCTTTTCAAATACTAAAAACTCAAAATCAATAGTATTCTACACCTAATGATATCTGGCATCAATGTACTTCGATTTAGAATAAAATTACAAGTTTCTATAGAGATTAATTGTACTTTAATTGTCACAAAGCAACACATATCACTTTTATTTGAAGTCAAATTTTTGGATGAACTTTTTCATCCAGAGCATCTCCTTACTTGCCTCCATCATTGTAACAAATTCTACCTCAATGGTCAAGACAGCAACATACTTTCACAACTTAAATTGCCAAGAAACAATTTCTCCCACGAACATGACTAAATACCCTAAGGTGAACTTTTGAGAGTCGACATCACCTAGCATGTCTACATCAGTACACTTAACCAGGAGTGGCTTGTCGCTTCTAAAACACAAGCACAGCTTGAAAATTCCTTGGAAATAACTTAATATCTATTTTACTATGGAACGATACTCCTAACCAGGATTTGAAAGAAAACAACTAACAGTTCCAATAGTATGAGTAATATCCAGTCTCGTACATACCATAACATATATCAAACTGCCGATGGCCGATAAGAACGGGATGCTTCTCATGTTTGCCTTTTCATTATCTATAGAAGGACATTACTGCTTGCTCAGTTTAAAATGATTGGCCAACGTATTTTTCACCGGTTTGGATTTCTCCATATTAAAATGTTGAAACACATTCTCAATGTAACTTTCCTAGGACATTTATAATTTTCTTACTTTACAGTCGCGAAATATTCTTATACCTAAAATTTATTTAGTTGCCCCTAAATTCTTCATGGCAAAGGATTTCCCAAGCAGTTACTTCAATTCAGTGATCCGGGAGGTATCTTGCCCAATAATAAGATTTTATCCACATAGAATAGGAGAATAATGAAGTCATCTTTCAAAAAATCTCTGAACGAAAACATAATAGTTTAAAATAGTCTTTCAGTAGCCTTAACCCACTATAACAGAATTGAATTTCTTATACCATTATTGCGGGACCCGCTTCAACCCATATAGGCTTTTCTTCAAACAACACACCAAATGCTCTTTCCCCTCAATAGGTGTGACAAACCGAATAAACTATATATATGCCACCTGTCCTAAAGTCCATCAAAATAATCTAAATGCAAATCATAAAATAAAAATCCATCAAAAATGGATACAACATCCAAGACATACACAGGATCCAAAATCTCCACAAAATAAATGCATGGCCGTAACGTTATATCTTCGGATACAATATCGGTACATAAAGATGCCATTAGGTACTTAAAATCAAACCATAAAAACTTGCGAAAGTATATACAATCATCAATATACAGCCGAAACTAAACTTATCTGTAAACCACCAATAAAAACAAAATACAGCGATACATATCCATCAAAATGTACACAAGTCCTCCATGCATATGTACAAGGCCACAAAATCCAAGTTTACAAAACAATCTTCCAAATTCTCAACCAAGCAAACTGGAAATCTCTACTCCACCTCATCGAGTATAAGTTCGTGCTCATTTGAAAACAAAAAAATAGTAAGAAATAAGTCGAATGCTCAGTAAGGTACAAATATAACAAAGATGATGCATTATACTTTAAAAAAAATCGAGGAAACAGGATATAATCATAATATAGATGTAGAAACGTAAACATAATCAAATACATTTTCGGAATACATTTAGCTTTCATATCTTATTTCTGATTTCCTTTGGATACAGATATTGTATTTAAATTACTTATTTTACTTCTAAGTCCTTTATTTCTAAAACATGCAGAAACTTCACTAATATTTAGGAATCGGGGCTAGTAAGCCTTAATAGTTAACAAAATAGATATCAAGGAAATGGATTATGTTCACTCTATACAATAGAAAGGCCTTATACCTCTAATTCTGCTAGAGGCCAAAACATACAGAATTCGTCACATATACCCCCACGGTAGGACATTTTTCTAAATACCACTGTAATATCCTAGGGCATGTCAGGGAATACTACCATCTGAAATATAAATTTTTGGTCCAATTTCATGATTACTTTACATAGTTCAAATTGAAAACTCTGTACAAGCATAAGGAAACTGATAACGGGTAACGGGTAATGGATACGGTTAATAAATAACGGATACTGACAACGAATAACAAATAACGGATACAGATAATAGATACTGTTACAGACGATGGATAATAAATAATGAAAACTAATGATAAATACTGGTACTGATAACGGATAATAAATTACAGAGTCCAAATTTCTTGTTGCAGATTCAACTTTTATATTATTACAAATGCATATACGTATTCGATATTCTTGTGAACTTATTCAAATACATATTTTCATATTCTTGTGAATTTAAATATTTACATGACTTCAAATACATGCATAAATTAACTTAAAGTTTAGAAAAATTAGAAAATTCTTACCATGTTGAGCCAAATAAAATATTATAGCTTTCGGACGATAAATTCCTTCACAAAAGACACCTCATATAATTTTCAAAACATACAAAATATTATATACCAAGTACATGTAAATAAACATCAAATAATTAAGGTAAAAATGTTCACTAAGCTAGGGTTCCAATTTTCTAAAACAAAATCTTGCATAAACTCCAAAATAAACAGGAGAAAATGGTGGGGCATGGGATCAGGGTGTCTAATGAACACAATACCTCTCAAGACTTTAAAATCAGACACAAAATTAATATATATGCATGCTCAATATATGGGTATTATAAAATACATACTTGGACGGGTATCAGAATAAAAAATATCCAAAAAAATAGAAACAAAAGTGTAACAAGAGAAAAAAAAGCATATGAGTGCACTTACCTCGACTTGATCTACAACTTCCTCAACTAGCTTCAAGCCAAAAACGAATCCGAGATCTTCGATCTCCTCTTCTCTCTCTTCTCCACCATGCCCTCTCTCTCTCCTCTCTCCCTTTCCTTTGGAAAAATGTTAGATAGGATGCACGGCCTTAAATAAGCAAACTGGTGCTCGAGTGTATATCAGACGCTCTTCGAGTGCACTTCCCATAAAAGTGGCGCTCGAGTGGTGCGTCGAGTGCCCATTGAGCACCATGCTACTGGAATCGGCGCTCGAGTGGGGCTCGAGCACCCTCCGGGCATCCGTCAAGCTAGCATCAAGCCTGTAATAAGCCAGCTTCACACACGTGCTGTCCGACACCCGTTTTGACTTTTCTAATCCAATTTTTCACATCTTTGAACCCTAATTTTTATTATATTAGCTTAATAAATCACAATTATCATAATTTAAAACTCGAATCTTATTTATGGATTAATATTTCAAGGTTAACAATGCTAGTTCCTAATTTTGTTAATTCTGAATCTTTAGGCTCTTTAATCCAATTTCTCCCACATCCTATGACCTCGATTCATTTATATTAACTTAATTACTCATATTTATTATGTTTGAAAAATTGTTACCTTACAATCCTCTCCCACTTATAGAAATTTCGTCCTTAAAATTTTATGAACCTTAAAATTCAACAATTAGGAAAAATCCTTTCAAATTCATTCTTTACGTTGTTAAATCACATCCTTAATTAAATGATTTTTTCTAAAAAAATCTTAACCAATTGAATTATCCTAATTCCAAATAGTTGATGCTTTCTATCAAAAACCTAAATTGAAATTTCATCATAAAATAAATTCTTAATCTCTTACAACGGCTTAGCTTGATCACATACTTACTTCCTTACTTATCGATACATGTGAGATATCATGATAATTTACCAAATTTGAAGGCAAGCCAATCTATTGACCACCTCTCCAATTTATTACAAAATCTCAAACGGGCTAATGAACTCTTACTTCAATTCATCCTAAGCCCCAAAAATAATCATTCACGTGGAACCTCAATCTTATTCAGAAATCTATGGGCCATGGGCCTACACGCTTCTATTACGTTACTCTGATTAATTATCTAACTGTAAATCATTCAATTGTAAATTATCACCATATCTATTTTAACTTGATGCCCAAATTTCCTAATCAAGTTCTTGCAAAGAATTGAACTTACCCAATATTCTGGCATAAACCTTAGATCACAATCAAAACCTCAAAATTGAGATATTTTACATTTTCATCATTTCGTTGACATACCGACAACAAACATATTCCTTGAACACATGATCTGAATCAACAAAAAATGGGTCAACCTTATCAGCTAATTCATAAACACCCATTTGTAAACATGATCATTAACTTTAAGCCTCAATCATATCTGGATCTATGGAAGTTATGGGTCCACACACACACTTTCACTGCGCATTCTGATTAACCATATATTCTCAGTATAATATTTATTGACCAAAGAAAAATCTAAGAAGCAAAATCTGAGATCTTCAAATTATACATAACTTTAAAACACAATTGAAAACATAGACTCCAAATTCAAAATATAATACATAAGCCAAAGCATCCCAAAGTTAAAGATTAAATTTACCTCCCACCACATTTAGTGCTGCCTCCAAATTTTATACTGTAATTACAAACACCTTGCCTAAAATTGTAAACTTCTGGGCCATCGGCTTCTTAGAATTGGGGTAATCCTTGATCAGATGACCCTATTAACCACATTTAAAACAAGTTCCTGTTGATTTATAACAGAACTTTCATGGATGCACTTTTTTGTAATAAGAACAAGCAGGTGCTACTGCCTGTGGACTCGGCATTGTCTAAATTTTGACACTATCCTTTTCCTTATCCTCCAACTTAGATTTCTTAGTGGGTCCTTCCGCTCTCGAAATTGAGCTTGCCCCCAATTCCCCTCGATTTGTTGACCCTTTCTTAAAGTATTCCTCATCCCTAAGCTCCTTCTCAAATACCAGCGCCCGATCCAATATCTCTTCGTAGGTCTGTAATTTTAATGTTGATAGTTGCTTTTTAATTTCACAACTCAAACTCTACTAAAATCTCCTTACCTTCCTCATTTCCTCATCTACCATATAAGGTATATAACGTGACAATTCAGTAAATTTTGCATCATACTCTGCCACCGTATGATCCTCCTACCTTAGCCAAATAAACTCTTTATCCTTTTATTCTTGAAGACTGCTAGGAAAATATTTATCTATAAAGGACTCTTCGAACATGTCCCAAGAAATTTTATCTTCGAGCACTCCAAAACTCTCTTCTTCATTGCCCACAATTGATCAGCCTTGCCTTCCAGCCGATGAGAAGCAAATAACACTTTATCTCCTTTGGGATATTGAATGACTGAAAATATCTTTTTGAGCCTCCAAATCCAACTCTTTGCTTTCAATGGATCTGACTCTCCCAAAAACTCAAGCACACGTTTATTTGTGAAATTATCATAAGTTGTTGCCCCGAGATTCTTAGGAGAGTGAACTGGAGACAAAACTGGAACTGGAGCTAGATTCCACTACCCTATAGTCTCTATAATTTCTGCCATCGTCCCAAGCAGATTTAAGTACTCCACCTCTTGATCTTGCGGTTGGCCACCACCATATGTAGTTCTTCGTCTCGGTGCCATTGCTAATACTCTCTGTGAAATAAGAATGACTCAGATCAATTTACAATTCAACTCGAACACTAACTAGGATTCCATACACTATGCGAACAAATATAACTAACTAATCCTAACTTAGTCCAAGTCTAAGTTAATTAACTTAATTAAGATACTAACCAGGATAACTATGACCATCTAATCCAACTTATCCTATCCTAAGCTTCTGCACAATATCCAATAAAAGTCTAAGGCATAACCTGTCTCTAGTACCACCTATGATGGACTGAATAAACTAAATATATGCCACCTGTCCTAAAGTCTGTCAAAATAATCTAAATGCAAATCATAAAATATAAATCCATCAAAAATGGATACAACATACAAGACATACACAAGATCCAAAATCGCCACAAAATAAATGCGTGGCCCCATCGTCATATCTCCGGATACAACGTCGTTACATAGAGATGCCACTAGATACATAAAATCAAACCATAATAACTTGTGGAAGAATATACAATCATCGATATACAACAGAAACTAAACTCATCTGTAAACCATCAATATAAACAAAATACAGTGATACATATCCATCAAAATGTACACAAAACCTCCATACAAATGTACAAGACCACAAAATCCAAGTTTACAAAATAATCTTCCAAATCCTTAACCTAGCCAACTGGAAATCTCTGCTCCACCTCATCTAAAATAAGTTCGTACTCATATGAAGGTAAGAAAATAGTAAGGAGTGAACCAAATACTCAGTAAGGTATAAATATAACAAAGACAATACATTATACTTTATAATAAATCAAGGAAACTAGATAGGATCCTAATGCAGATGCAAAAACGTAAACATGATAAAATACATTTCTAGAATACATTTAGCTTTTATATCTTGTTTTTAATTTTCTTTGGATATAGATATTACATTTAAATGACTTATTTTACTTTTAAGTCCTTTCTTTCTAAAATATGTAGAAACTTCACTCATATTTAGGGATTAGGGTTAGTAAACCTTACCAACTAATAGAGTAGATATTGAAAAAACAGATTATGTTCACTTCATACAATCGAATGGCCTTATGCCTCTAATTCTGTTAGAGGCCAAAATGTATAGAATCTATCACTTAAACCCCCAGGATAGGAAATTTTTCTCAATACCACTGTAATATCTCAAGGTATGCAAGAGAATACTACCCTCTAAATATAGATACTGATAACGAGTAATGGATACAGTTAACAAATAACGGATACTAACAACGAATAACAAATAACGGACACAAATGAAAGATACCGGTACCGACAACAGATTACAAATAGTAGAAACTAATGATAGATTCTGATACTGACAGTGGATAACAAATTATAGAGTCTCAATTTTTTGTTACAGATTCAAATTTTATATTCTTACAAATATAGATATATATTTGGTATTCTTGTGAACTTATTTAGATACATATTTTTATATTCTTGTAAACTTAAATTTTCACATGACTTCAAATACATGTATGAATTAATTTAAAGTTTAGAAAATTAGAAATTTCTTATCATATTGAGCCAAATAAAATATTATAGCTTTCGGGCTATAAATTCCTTCAAAAAAGGTACCCCATATAATTTTCAAAAAATACAAAAGATCATATACCAAGTACATATAAATAAATATCAAATAATTAAGGTAAAAACATTCACAAAGTTAGGGTTCCAATTTGCTAAAGTCAAATCATGCATAAACCCCAAAATAAATGAGAGAAAACGACAGGGCGTTGGGTTAGGGTTTCCAACGAACACAATACCTCTCAAAACTTTAAAATCAGACATAAAATCAACATATATGTATGCTCAATACATGGGTATAATAAAATACATACTTGGATAGGTATTAGAATAAAAATACTTGAAAGGAACAGAACAAACAATGCAACAAGAGAAAGAAAATTATATAGGTACACTTGCCTCAACTCGACTTACAACTTCCTCAACTAGCACCAAGCCGAAAATGAACCCAAGAGTTTCTCTCTCCTCTTCTCTCTCCTCTCTCCATTTCCTTTGCAAAAATGACAGAAAAATAGGATGTGCGGCCTTAAATAGGAGAATTGGCGCTTGAGCATGCATCGGGCGTGCTTCGGGCCCCCCTCTCCTAAAATCGCTGCTTGAATGGTGCCTTGGGTGCCCTTCGAGCGCCATGCTACTGGAATTTTTGCTCGAGTTGGGCTCGAGTGCCGCTCAGGCGTCCATCAAGCCTAAAGTGAGCCAGCTTCATGCATATGCTGTTTGGAACCAGTTTTGACCCTTCTAATCAAATTTTTCACTTCCTTGA
>JAODPA010051812.1:0-11532 GCA_025585075.1 Nepenthes mirabilis | reverse complement strand
TTAAAAATATTACTATACATCTCATTCTCCAATAACACATTTATAACCTCATCTTATGCATAAAATCTATTTTATTTTTATTTTGTTAAACTTTAGTATATCTCACGTATAGAGACAGTAGTTATTAACAAATTATACTCAGGATAAACAAACGCTAATTTTTCTAATTTAAAACGTCCCTTTTACATTCTCCAATTAAGCAAAATTCTGATAGATTCATACCTGACAAGGCTTAATCTTTGCTTTAGTCAAAAAAATTTACATTTCTGTATTAAAAATATGTTCAGATTGTTTGATTTCATCCTTAATTTGCAATAACTTTCTTGACAAATTTGGGGTTTGGCTTGTATGAATTCCCATTCATCATTATGCTCGTGCATAAGAGTAATTCTCCAGAAAATCAACGGACAATTTCCATTTTGAACTACAAAAATAACCTCCATGTATTAATAGATAAGGGCACTACATTTAATACTCCACAGAATTCACGAAATGGAAACCTTAGCATGCTAAACGGCTCTTTATTTCCCTCAACGCAAAGGTCCAGTTTTGATTCAGAGCACTAAGCTAATCCGCCATGATTGAACACCAAAAGAAATGACCCATTAAAAACACCAGAAAAATGAAGGGAGCGCAGGAGGCAGACAAAGCGAGGCCTAACCGAGAAAAGCACCAACAAAAACAGCAGGAACAAATGTTGCCAACCATATCCAAAGCTTAGCAGAAGTGTCTATGGAAGGAGGACCAAAAGACGAAGCACTGCTCTTAGCTGGGCTGGGAGCCAGAGGCATGTGGCTCGGAGTCGGGCTTGGGCTGGGACTGATAGTTGGGACGGCACTTGGACTTGGGGACGTGGGCAGTTGAGTCTTGGGAACTCGAATGTCGACCCTCTGACCTGCTTCACAATGGCCCGGGAAGCTACACAAGTAGAAGTAGTGGCCGGGTTTTTGGATGGTGATCGTGTCATTGCCAGAGTTGTATGTCGCAACCGGATTCACACCATTGCATGACTTAAAATCAGCAAGGGTTACTTGCATCACATTGTTGAATTCTTTGTTGTACTGGAACACTGCACAATAATATTTACTGCAGTAAATAAAACTATGGTTGTTTGGCAGGAATAAAAATGGCTTCTTCTTCTTTTTCTCGCTCATCGTTTCAATGGTGATGAGGTAAATTATGCTATGAGCTACTTATGGACAGTACTTCCTGCATCTCATGAAATCCTTCAATTCATCTCGACAAGATTAGAACTCGAGACTTGTCGTATGAACACTCAATTTCTATATAATAACTAACCATAAATGATAACATGATTCTAATTGGATATAATTACCACCAATCTATCTTTGCTCATCTTATAATTCAAAATATTTTTACGTTAATAAATTCCCCCCTTGACTTGATGTTATTTACAATACTCTGATAATCATTCATCATATTTAGTACAGTGAAGGCTTTAGTTGTGACATTTTTTTCCAGCAAAGTCAAAAAGAGGCACCACTATTTATAGGACGAGATCATTATGAGTCATATTTCATTAGTTGATGCATATTCTTATTAATTTGCAGGAATCATACATGTTAATTTCGTCTATTTGCTAGTTCTTTGCTTCATAATTTCTTCAAGAACATATTGCCTTTTTTGGATCTCGGAATATTTACAAAACCACTAAATAAATTTCTCTGAGCCCCAAATAAGTCTACAAGTATCTTCAGTAGTAATTGCAAAACATTATCCAAGAAAATTTCTGGTAATGTGACTTCCTGGTGATGGTTAGTGCCTAAGGGCAGCCCTTTTCAATATCAGAAAATTACAAGGAAATACTCTAAGAAGGAATTAGTCACAGTAATATGTTACATCCTGATGAAAATATTCTTCAAACTTTCCACTCTCCTAAAGTTTTAGGACAGTGAGTCTTGACTCTGATAAGGTTTGTTCCATTGTATCTTTCAAGTCACATGTTCGAACAATAAAAACAATCTCCCTATAATTTAGAGATGTGATTGCGTTTATCTGATCGAACCAACCAAGACCACATGATGGAGATCACAGTGTACTGGGCAATCTTTTTTTTTTTTTTTTTTATCGAGGATCTAAACACAAGAAAATATATTTGAGGGGGAAAAAAAAAGGAAAATTTTCTCTCTCAAGAAGAAAAGCTTACCAAGAAGACAACTTACCAATAACATCACCATTGTGAAAGCTCTTAGAAGCAGCCCATCGAGTGTAGTTAGGATTATTAACGATGGTCCAACCTTGAGAGTCTCCCACCATGTAAACAGCTTCCCCGCAAACTCTGCAAATAGTGGCCATTACTATCAGCACAACTACTGGCAACAATGTCACTGTTGCTCTCTTTTTCTTCTCCATATTCAATTCAGAAGGAATGATATGTATACTCTCTCCAGCCTACAAATGCAGCTTTGCTGTAGGGAAGACCCTATGATATGCATTCTGAAAAACCATATTTGGAAAACTAAATTGATAGTATTAATTCTGTAATGAATTGGAATCAAGTCTTCCCTATTCTGTAAAGATTGTTTTCCATTTTACGTATCGTGCATTGTCCCAAATCCTTTCCAAATTAAAATAAGTCCCCCCCCCCCTCCCAAAACAACAACAACAACAACAACAAAAGGGGAAAAAATGTGACTGCAACTCCAAGGAAATTACTTCCAAAAGTTTGCATAACAGGATTGCTTTCATGTAAACCAAAATCACAACTCAAATTTAGTACATCATCCCCACAACCGCTAAATAATTAGACATAGAAAGAATATTTTTGAACTTATAATCTTTGTGGGCAACACATTTGAGAAGCTATGATGTGTACCACTAGAGTTGTTAAACATGGAGATACCATAGAATAATAGAACATAAAAATTAAGTTTCTTTTCTTGTTTTTTTTTTTTTTTTTTTGGAGGGAGGAGAATGTTGGAAAAGTACAATTATATTACTGAAATAATAGCAGATTTAGTTACATGACATGGAACATATCCAAAATAATGAATGTTTTTGCCTGCAATGGTATAGGAATCATTTTCCCAGGTTACCAGTTGTTTTTCGAAAACGAATGTGGAATGAATCCGAGAGGTTAACCATAATGAAAATTACGTAGTTCTTTTTATTTTCATTTTTTGGAGGGGAGGGGTTGGGAGGGGGGAGGGGAATAAAAAAAAAACTATATTTTTTTCCCATCTTGCAGCACGGAATCATGTAATCATCAATGCTAATTATCAATTAGCTTACATCTTGCTTCACTTACGAATCTACTATGCTAGTGAAGAATAGTTTTGAACTGAAAAAATAGTTGATTATATTCTTCTGAAGTAATGTCAAACATGGGGTAAATTGCAAGAACTCCTGAAATTAGCTCATCATCACATTAAATCACCAATGCAACAATTTCACATCAAGTTGGAGGAGTTAATCGGAACCCTATACTCAAACGAGATACACAAAACAATTCATTTATAACAATCTAAGCATCAACTTACTATTGTAACAATTTTGGAGTTAGTAAGTTAAACTTTTTTAAAAAGGAATCATAATCGACTGAGAGACAGTAGTTGTCACAAAAGCATTCTTTAGTACCATCAATTTTGTGAGAACAGATGACTTTTGTGAGGAATTCACTGCACTCGTCTAAAGAGTGTTAAATGGCACATGCAAATTGATAAATTAATGTACTCTTATTATGTCTAATACATGGAAAGTAAACAAAGTGACAAAAAGGAAACTAAATGAACACAAGCAACACAAAGCATGCATGAAAGTCATTGGCATAAAATTGCCCCACAGAAAATAAAACTTACAAGGAAATTTCGGCATGGGTCCTGATATCATTTCATTCCTTCATTGGGGGTTGATGACATTACAGGTTTTCTACTCTTTCCCAAAACTCCCAATCTGTCAATGACTGAAAAAAGCTTGTAGAACAGCCCAAGACAGCAGCATGAGTTATATCTTGCAGTCAGATTTGTGATTACCATCAGGCATAAAGATTTCAAGACTAAATAGTGAGCAAATGATAAATTGGGTTCCACAGAGAAATTAAAAGGTTTCTGCACTCTTTGGAAACAAGTTTTGTATATAGATTTAGTAGATGTGCAGTCTACTGGCCAGAGCTCCTAGATGGACTGACCGTATTCCCATTTGAGTTTTGATGCTCAGTTGACAACTCATTGAAAGCCTTTTAAATACATGTCAAGAATTCAAGAAATGTTCCTGTGTCTAAGATAGAGTGGTTTGGTCAGCTTAGGCAAGTACAGGGACTGAAATGTGCCACATGCAAAAAGGTCTGAACCATTTTCAAAGCTATCATTCTAGTCACAGGTACTTAAGCTTTATGGAGACGCAGTACACTTTCTGAAATGAAATCTTCAAATAAACCCACAATATTGTGCAATTAGTCTTCACAGAATGTCATTTATATATCTCGATAATCTATATCTGTAACATATAAAAAAGAGAAAACAAGCAGTCATAATCTTTCACTAGCTCCAGGACATTCTTTTTCATTCCAGCTGTGTACCATGTAAGATTCACCACCATTCATTTCGATTTGAAGATAGAATGCCTAGCAGCATTCATAAATACAACATTAAGAAACAAGATCAACTTCATTGTGGTTTGAAGCAAGAATCTTATATCCATGTGTGAGAAGAAAACCCATCATGAGAAAACATTGATTAGAATGTAAGAAGCACCGACACTCTCCTGGGCTAAAGTTTTAGTATCAAACGTTGACACATGTCAACATTTTTTATTTCTTTATTTAACTCCCACATGCTTCAACACATTTAGGACACATTAGATAATTTTGCATTTTTCAAAAATCAAAGTTTGTAATACAAATTAGAGAAAATTTAGGCTTTTTAAAAATGTTATAGCATCACTCGTTTATTTTAGCACACTGCTAAATTGTACATCTTGTTTCTTCTTGTCAAATATTTTTGCGATGAGAAAATAAGATATTTGCATTTTATTGATACTTTACTAGAAAGTAGTGTTGTTCATAAATTATATCCTCATATACAAATAAACTATAAATTTTATTTAATTTGTCCCATGTGTCATATTGTCATGTTTAGAAAAATGACGTGTAGGCATGTCGTCGTGTCAATCTGTGTTGGACCCATGCTCCTTAGATTTGAATCCTATGATGCTAGAAAGCCTACCTGCACTAGTGGATACAATGTCAAGCAACAAGGTCAACTTCATCGCGGTCTGGAGCAACTACATCCAATCTCATCATGCTCTTATATTGATCTGGAACAGTTGCACCTGCCTGCACGCATAACTCCACCACAGCCGGAGCTTTGCCATAGTACCTCTTTAAGTTGTTATCTAAAGGCAGACCATGGGGATCTTGGACATGCCAGACATAGTTGGGACCCACAAGATCATCGATTGTTGCTTCTTGCCATGCATGTAAACCATCACGAGACTGATGCTTAGATGCCTTGCACATCCTCACCTTGTGTCCTTTTGGACTAACCTGAACTTCAGGACAATATCCACATGTCCAGACAGTGTACTTCTTCATAACCTTCCTCACTCCTGATATCATTTCAAACCAAGATTTCAGCACCCTGTTGCTTATGCTCTTCAAGTCCTCTCCACTTTCTGAACTTACCTGCACCAACGACTGAATAGGATTCTCTTTTGAATTTTCATTCACATCTTTTCCTTCTGCTCCTGAATCAAAGTGCAATGGGAAATTAATATTGCTGGTCTTGGAACTATTACCAAGTACTTTCAATTCAGTATCCGATTCAAAATCTACAATTCTTCCTTCAATGCAGTACGCAGGTTTTGTTCTTCTCCTCACAGGATACTTCTCCAAATCAACACCAGCTTGTATGCAGAGCTCTACTACGGCAGAGATACGCTGGACACTATATCTTTCATTATGAACAACTCTTGGTTTCCCAACTCGATCATAGATGTGGTAGCATTTGGGAAAATGTATCACATCTTGTACATAACCTTTTCTCCAAACATGCATAGCACGGCGCAAACCACTTTTTGGCCCATTGCAGGTTCTTATTTGATGACCCACAGGACCAATGTGAACTTCAAAGCAGAACCTGGGCAACAAAATCTCATTTCAGCTGGTCGAAAGAACTGAAGCAATAATCAAAAAGAACTAAAGCAACACTAAGAATGAATAGTTTAAAGCAATACCAGTAAGGAAGGGTACATATAATTTCAGTTTAAATGGGTTGTCCATAATTTAGAAGTGTTTCACTACATCAACCTAAGATTAAAATACCATTTAACCGTCCCCATAACTTTTTTTTTTCCCCTGGCCATCCACTGTGCACAATTCTACTTTGAAGAAGGATTCAGAATATTGCAGTCATGGGCCTCATAATTCCTCTCTGTCATTAGCTTAGTGGTTCTCTTCAGATCCATGACACATCCAGCAATTCAGGTCTTTACCCAATGCCTCTGCAAACTGGTTCCATAATGCCTATCACTAGATGTGCCTAGGCAGTGGTGTAGTTGGCACATGTTTGGCAGCCCAGCTGCAGAAATTGTTATAGCAAGCTACGTGCAATGATCTTAAGGCTTACCAAATACTAGGGTCATGGGAAGCTACTGATTAGAGGTGTTTTGTTTTCTTCCATAAAAAATTGAAATCAGATAGATACTGAAGGTCCTGAAAGAGCTATGTCGTTACATTACCAAAATTATGTGTTAAAAGCTCAATTTGATCTCATTGAAAATATAAGTTCATTTCACTTTGAATATGTAACTGAAAAGTAAAACCCATAGTCTATTAGGCATCTACTTGCATGGATCAGCCGTGAAGAAATTTAATTGGGTCCTGGTAAATCTGAAGCAGCCCTGCACAGATGTCTTAGGCTTAACAAGGCTCACTCGTCGATAATGGGTCAGCCGGGTTATGTTTTGAGCCCATATTAGTTAGACACTATGACAATGCCCTTCAAACCAAGTCGTCAAAGGTCCCAACCCCAAATCAATTCGACCTTGGTATGAGACCATCAGCTCGGCTACATATTGATCATAATAAGCCAGGTCATCCTTAACAGTGGGCACAAATAGAGGCTGGTCCTATCAAATCCTCATAAGATTCGCCAACTGCTACATATATCTGACCCGATAATCAATGGGGAAAAATATAGGATCAGCTAATCAAATGTTGAATAAATATAATGCGGTTAACATTCTATCATAAAATATAAGTCGAAATCCAATTAACAGCTGAATGCTTCCACTCTGTAATAGAGGAGCTCTCATCAGTCTCAAGTACACTTCTGGATACATTTTTCATAAGCTTTCCTATGCTCATACAGGCAATGATGCAAACACAAGCTCAAATAATACATCACTGACAAGCAGATTGGGAGGTAATTTGCACTATTTAGGATCCTAAAAAGTATAACTGCTGCCATCAAGTTCCAGTGGATATACACTTAGGAATCAGAGTAGGTACCCTGATGTGGATACCTTGGGCTCCATTAACCCTTGTTTTCCTATCTTATTGTTGTTTTGCAGGGTCTCACACTGGATAAAAGCATACGTGGTGGATTCCACACGCAACTGGAGTTACGAAGAATTCTCCTACTCTCACCTCTTTTTTTACCTTCTTCCTCTGTCATTCCCTCAACTCCACCCAAATTCCACAGTTGCTGAAGTTGTGACCAAAAATTGAACGGCTGAGAAAAGCAGTAAGCAGCTGCAGTTTTTATCTTTTGGCTGTAAATAGATGAATCTCCATGTTGTGTATTCAACTTAAAATTATGGAGCTAATCCCCAGATCACTTTGTAACTAATGGAAATGACCGTGATGAGAAGCAGTTTACTCCCACCCTTTGATTAGACACTACTAACTGTAACACAGATAGACGGTGCTCAATGGTTTCAATAATTTTCCAGATAAACATGATTGTGCAATTCAACTTCATTTTATGTTGTTTGAATAAGCATTTTCTTAGTTACTACAAGCTGCAATCTGTATGGCTTACTAATACTCATTCATCAGCAATGCCAATTTACACTACATGAACTGTTACATTCAGAATCTGATTGTGATATGTTGAAAGAGCAGTTTAGAACAGAGTCGCTGTAAGCCACAGGCGGTAGCAGTAGTCAGTTGAAATTCATCATGGGCCAGTTCAATTAAATTTGTCAAATAAAATAACAGGATAACTAGAAGAAATTTGAATCATTGCATATGGCAGGAAAAAAAACTAAATTGAATTAATTTCAAACTGAATGCCAAAAGGTGAAGGGTTTTCAAATTCCATGAATTCAGCTAAATTTCCAACGAATATAAACATGCACTAAAGAAGCAGTTACGGAGAACAAGCAGGCAGATGCAGAGGAATAAAACTAACCTGCATCTGAGCACAGGTATGAATTGAATGAGTTTGGGGATACCGACAAGTAGTGATTCTCTGGCTTGGTAGACTTGATAAGCCACGCTGATAAGTTCAGGGATGAGAAGGCCATTGTCAGGGGGATGTTCAAGCACACGACAAGGATGTGCCTTTCTCAATTCTTTCTCCTCTTTGGCCTTCCTTATCAAAACTTTCATGGGCGTCGGATAAGGTTTTCTGTCTGACTTCCTCCTAGAAGGTTTGGGCACATCCACGTAGAAAGGATCATCTGTTTCTCCTCCAAAGGTAGGGGCTTGTATTCCAACCTTAGAATGATGTAAACTCTGAATCAGCCTGTAATTGATTCTCTTTGGAATTTGCATTTGTAATAGCATTGTTTTATGTATCTCCGAAATGTGGGGAAGACAACTCCGTATCATTTACCAGCCTCTTACAACTGGTCATAGCAGGTAAACCAAGAGTTTATAGCAATCTTCTGCAACCAAGTCTGTTTCTGGTTCTTCTTTAAAGTTCTTTGGCCAGCCAATTAATTCAACCTTCCCCCTTTGCTTCAAGATCCTATGTGTTAGCCCAAGGTTTCATTAATTGTTTTGGTGATAACAAATACATTTATATTTGATTACAATAAACATATCCATAATGGACCAAACATATTCCAATTGGACTAAAACAACTATTTTGATGATCAAATAATCCATTTGAACTTAATTTACATGGAAACCAATGCTTAATATTGGACTTAATTGTTTTTTGTCACATTTAAACATATTTCCTATAATTTTGATACCTGAAGCAAAATTTGCTGTTTTAAACAATGCATGGACCAACCAGAAACAATCAATTGGTCCATAAACCTCATGCATTTCAGCCCATTAATGAGCAATTCCATATTTGGTTACGGTTTGATGCTTTCGGAAATTTCTGCAAAAAACATGCCAAACTAAGAAATTTCTGTTATGGAAGAAAATTTTGTTCTTGTGTGAGGATGTGTACAAGGTTCGTTTTTGTTTAGCAATGAGATTGACTTCATGAATGACTTATGCTTAATTTTACATGTATAACGTGCCAAAAACTAGTGCCGAAACGGCATCAGGACAAAAGCTTTACTTTTGGAAAGCAATAACCTAACTTTTCTCAATTGTTGGGCAACATGTGACTCATCTTTGAATCCCAACTTTTGGATGATTTCTTGGCCATTGTGTGGCTGATTTTTCTAGTCAAAATGTGTTAAGAGTGTTAAATGAATGCACAAATTGAGCCTAAACAAAAGCTAATGCTTTGGAAAGCAAAAAATAAAATAAAATCCCCCCTTTCTCACCCTCCCTTCTGTGTGAATTTGGGACAGCTTTGAGCTCAGTTTTTTGTCCTTTTGTGTGTTACTGTGAGCTTGACAATTGCTAGAAAGGTTCCCTATAGTTAGACTTTGTTTTGAAATAAAAGACTACTATTCCATGTTTGTCTTGTTTCATTTTTCAATGCCGAATCTGACTTCTTCAAAGCTCAATTTTTGGAGTTGACAAGATATTAGTAGAGTCGAACAACCAAGAAGACAACATGTGAAGTTTGAATAATTTTGGATGTGTGCATTAAGAAGACTACGCTCAAAGCTCTTGTTGTCTACCTAAGCATAAAATCTCCCACATAGCATACACCAAAGAGAATTCTTTGTGCCAACTTCTCTTGTGCTCATATTTTAATTATTTTGTTGAGAGAAAGGTGTCTTAGTGTTGGTGTCACTATTCAAAGAAAGCTGCATGGTTGGAACTTGAGTTGTTAACTAGAAGACGTTTTATTTGTGATGTTACACCCATTGAAGAAGGTCGGACATAATGCATTCCAACTCTCAAGTACAGCTTGGAGACAGGATGTAAGCAAGGTCGAACTTGAATAAGTTGCGTCCCTTGATATTAATATCATATTTTCTTATATTAATATCATATTTTCTTCAATGCAACGTCCCTTGATGGAGGGATTTAAAACTAAACGTGTTCTATTCAAGGAACATTTATAAAAACACAGTTATGAGTAATCTGACGATTTTCTCTTTCTTTTCTGTCTATCAGGTGACCCGAGAATGACACAAGGTCTAACCAAGATTCTCACTTTTATGCTCGCCGTACAATCAAATTGACTCAAGTTTTCTGAAACAACCCTCTAATGCTCTGCATGCCGAGACTCGCTTAGAGAATAAACCAAGATAGGATGAACTAATCAAGAGGTTTAGTCGTTGTCTTTTGCTAAGAAGATTATCACAAGGGAAGAAATTACCCATAACAAAATTTCCCAACTCAGCATTCCAAGCACAAAATAATCCTTCAAAAAGATGAGACAAAACTCATGATCATTTCATGTCCATAATAAACGACAAGTTCATGTAAATCCCGGAGTGTAACACAGTAATTCGGCAACAGATGTAGAAGTAAGCACCGATGATACTAAACTGATTTTCAATTGAGAAACATAGGTTCATTTATCTAAAGGTGCACATAAATACTAGCGTAATTAGTCATAAAGAAAAATATGTGATACCAATAACACAAGAATCAATATTCTTAGTCCAAATGCACTCTCCCTCTGCAACCCAACTCAGATCAGTCTCCAGGAATCGTTCAGGGTTGAAGGGAAAGATAACCTAGTTTTCTGACCGATGGAAGGAGACAGATTGTCAGAAAGAGACAGAGGAGCCCAAAGGTTGTAGGAATTTTTAAGTGGGATTTAGGTAAAATGAACGTTAAGGTATTTTGAACAAATGGGGATTCACGGATGCACGTGGCTAGAGTAACGGCGACGCCGCCAGCGATTGCTCCGGCAGCTAGTATGCAACTTATTGAGGTTGAAAAGGGCCCATATTTTGGATTACGAGGGAAGAAATGACTTTACCACCCACTTCCTTGCGCAGTTACCAAGCCGCCCAATTCTGTGACCGAAGTTCAGAACAGGGTAGAGTTTACACGACTGTTGAAGCCATTTTGAGGCTTATTCCTCAAACCCGAGTCCAAAAACATCTTACGCTGTTCTTAAATTTAAAACCAGTGTCACACTACTGTTTCATACTAAAAATCATATTACTAACTTGGCATTAAAATGAATTATTAAATATTTTTAAAATAAAATGTAAATATTTGAACGAATGAACGCAATAATTTGGTTTAAATAT